>JAIPRM010001156.1:0-21718 GCA_025469315.1 Stegophylla sp. TES_Ste_2020 | reverse complement strand
ATAAATTAAATGATATAGGCATATGTGGTAATGCTTTAAAATTATTTTCATCATACCTAAACAACAGACAACAATGCGTTAAAATTAATGGAATTATCAGTTCCTTTCACTATATAAAATGTGGTGTTCCACAAGGTACTGTAATCTCCCCTATTCTTTTCAACATCCAGCTAAATGATATTCATTTACTTCCTCTAAAAAGCCAATTAATCTGTTATGCAGATGACACCGTTATGTTATGTTCAGGTGATATTTGGGAAGAAGTATTTGAAATCATCAAAAAAGACCTTAAATTAATGAAAAAATGGCTAGTTAGCAACAACCTATTCCTAAACCTTCAAAAAACCTGTATTATTCCACATGCATTTATAGAAAATATGCTACCTATTGAAACTAAAATTAAAATTCACAACGAAAACTGTCTGCACCAAAATGACAGCTGTTTCTGTGAGTCAATAAATATAACCAAAAAATGTAAATATCTTGGAATTGAAATCGAGAGTAACATGAAATGGAAAAATCAAATTAATCAATTAGTAAAAAAAATTAAGAAAAATAATTTATGTTTTTAGAAATTTGAAAAAAGTCCTTGAACTGACGGCACTGCACCAAGTATATTTCGCTTTAGTTGAGTCATTAATAAATTACGGCATAATTGGATGGGGAGGTGCATTCAACAATACACTATCTCAAATTCAAACATGTCAACATCAAATTCTAAAAATTATCCTCAACAAAGGGCATAGATACTCGACGAATGATTTATTTATTGAGTTTAAAGTGCTACCAGTAAATAAAATTTACTTAAAAACAACTGCTATTTACATGAAAACACAAAATTTATTACAGCCTATATTACATGGTATCAATACAAGATATGCTAAAAATAATTTTACTCTAAAAAGATGCAAAAAAGCAACTACTAGTAAACATTTTGATATATTCGGCGCTAAATTATGTAATAATATTCCATGCTATATTATAAACCTCCCAATTAAATTATACAAAAAAAGAATAACTCAATGGCTATTGGAATCTTGTGACGAATTGATATTAGGATAGACTAAAATATGTTATACACTAATTTTAGTAGTCTTAAACTGTTTTATTTTTGTTTATACCACCTATAATTTTTGTAATATTTTAATTAATATTAATAATTTGTAATTTTGAAAATTTACTATGTATATCTATGTACTTATAATAATGTTATTTAGAATTCCTTGAGTCCTCTCAGTAGGGCCCAGTACTTTTCTTAAAAAAAATAAATAAATAAACTAAATTACATTTATTTTTAAAGGATACGAGCTTTCTTCTTTTTCTACATTAATAATAGTAGGTAATATGTGTTTAACTCTAAATTCGGCTACTTGATCATTGAGCTCAACAAAATCTAAGCGTTCATGCATGCCATCATTGCCAAACTTTTCATTATATTTATCATAATGAACTTCTTCTAAAACCAGGCCTAAACCTGGAGCAATGGGTAGATCAAGACGATCAGGTTGCCAAGAACGTTCTATCACATCATGATTGACAACACCACGACAAATGGCAATAACCACACCAACCATTTTACGAATTTGATGAAGCATAAAACTTTGACCTGAAACAAAATTAACATAACTAAAATGCTTTTTAATAAACAAAATTAATCATAAATAATACCTCTAACATATAATGATATTAGTTCAATTCCATCTTTTTCAAATGGTTTATCACAGTAAAAACTAACCATGTACCTTTGTGCACTAGGATCACCAGGCTTTCTAAATACCATAATTTTAAAATTTAAATTAATATCTTGAATAAGCTTTAATAAACTTCAAGTTAATGGTGAATTACTAGAACTCACTTTTTAGAAGTATAATTATGATAGTTGTGACAGCCTAAGAAACTCTTTACAGTTTCATTTATTTTTTCTATAACAGTTGAATTAATGCGATAATTAAAATCAATTGTAGCGTCTGCAGGTGCAAATGCAAAAGTTGGACATGTATACGAATATGTTCGTCCATCACAAGAATTTTTACTATTAAAACCTTTAGTTACTCTTCGAATATCTAGTACTCTGATTTGCTCAGGTAAAGCTTTATTAATCACTTCTTTATTAACATCTTCAGCTAAAACATTCAATAAAATTTAATTTTTAAAATTGATTTAATAATAATTGTGTAATATATTTACTACCTATATAGTTATTACATATTCTGATAACTAATTTGTATATCCTTAACATAAAAATATATAAATTATTTATACCATTGTAATATGGTACATGTACCATGTATACCATTTACCATTTGTATAAATATACATGTATATTTTTTGACAGAAAAGAAAATGATGTTACAAATAATTATATACAATAATTGAAAACTCTTGTATATTTATCTTCGAATTGAAGATACTAAGAGAAAGTTAATTAATTCTGCTGAAAACGACTTACGTAATAAAAGCGAGATTATTTGTCGTAAGGCGGATACTCCTTTGTCAGTTCTAGCAGCTCGCTGAAATTGCATTGTTTGAATTTGTTCAAAACCTTCATCAGTAATTAAGTTATTACATTTTAACGCTTGTAACAGTTCTTCTTCAACTGTCTTTGTCCCCTTATTTCTATAAGAATTATCAATGTAAATTTAATAATTTATCCAGCTGTGTATATTTTTACCTTTGTAAACCCAAATATCCTTGTCCTGAATAAGCCAACAATAACGCACATTTTTTTCTTTTAACTCTAGGTTCAAGGCACTGTTTTTTAGAAGCAATACTCTCATCATCCTCAGAAAGTGGATGTTTTTGACTGATTATTGGGTCAGACACCATAGTGCGAGTAAAAATTAAAGATGCTGCAAATGATGTTCTACAGACTACCAAAAATAATAAAATATGTTTACTAAATAATAATTTCATTTTATTTTATAATGTATTTATGTATCCCAATACCTACTATGTACCTGAATGTATAGGCAAAAAAGTTTTAATTAAATAACGAGTGGTCAATACCATTTAGAGCAAATGTTTTCTACTTCTAACAACAACAAATTAATGAAAAAGCGAGCTCAATAACTCACTTTAAAATTTTAAAAACAATGTTTTATAAGCAATAAATCGACCCTAGAATGTTTTGACAATACAATTTTCAAACAAATTTCTCTTTACATCATACTGAACTACGATAAGTTAACAATTTTATAGGTTTGCTATGCAGGCTTGCACCACAGAGTAATAAGAATAGGTTTGCACATAGGTTTTCATCATGAACTACTCAATACTGAAAACCAGTTACCGTGTTAACAGTAATTGTTAACGTGGTACACGTGTCCAATTACATTATGAACAAAGCTTTCTCGAATGGCTAAAAAATTTATATTTTATTTATTCATAAAATAAATGCTATTAATTATTATAGTAATTTATTTATTTTATTTAATAACATGAAAACTGGCAATGGTTCAAATACAAATGATATTACAATATATAAATACAATAACAATGTATAATAAATAATAGACATGAAAGAAAATAGTTACAACAGCATAATATATTATATTATAAAGAGTCAGTGATAGAGATTATTTATAAGAATATGGTATCAGGAGACAATTTGACATTTGTTTAGTTCGCCTAGCATCATAGAGTAATATCTATGCTCTATATTAAGGGTGACCATTTTTATAAAAATAAAAAACGGGACAAATAATTTTGAACTCTAAAAAAATACAATGAAAAAATTTCCATATAATTTTTTCATTTTAACATTTCTTTAAAATAACAATTAGGTACATTTTTTGAGGTACACTTTTAAAAACACACCTTATTTGTTGTAATTTTGAAAAAAATTGGTCGATACCTTAGCTGACTTTTATTGGGATTTATTATAATAATTATAATTTCTAATTGTGTCATGATTTTTTTAAACTTTTATAATTTGTTGACTGTGTTGAAATATAATAGAAAATGTTCACAGGAATATTTTTTTACCAAAAATTATTGCTATAATTGTGGGAACAATAATCCGATTCTTTATTTCCGTAATCAGTACCTATATAATATACTCTCTATTGCTGAATTTGTTCCAGAATTTACCCATACATTTTTGTTTTTAAATATCATTCTTGGATTCTTAAACCCATTTTTTGTTCCTTTCCTACCAGTAGGTACATCTAAATTTGGTACAAATTATAACCGTTTCCCGAAATTGAAATAATTTTTGAGATTATTGATGTCTGGTAAAATGTATGTTATATAAAATGAAAATGCGTCCGAAGTTTCATCTTTAATATAATGTTAATTCCAACGAATTTATTTTGACGTTTGTTTAAAGATCGACAACTTAATTTTGATTTCATTGTAAAACTTTAGAATTAAATATTTCTTTATTATTATTATTTTTTGTGAACGATATTTTCTTTTCGCTTATAATATGGAATAACGGGATTAAAACGGGACCACCTTTTGAAAACGGGACACAAAGCGTCCCGTTCGAAATTTTTCGGGACAAGGGGACACGATTGTCAAAAAAGGGACAATCCCGTTTTAAACGGGACGTATGGTCATCCTACTCTATATATTACTCTATGCCTAGCATCCTATGGAGCAGATGATTTTACCCAAAGAGGTGGGATAAAGAGGTAGTTTAAAAATGCTGTGATTTCTAATATTTTTGAGCGGGAACGCGGAAAGAGATTGAAGATAGGTCAGGAGCATCGATAAAGCCATTAAGAAGAGATGTTAAAAAGGCAGTGGCGTAGATGCGATTTTTTTCTGGTAGAGGTTTTTAAAAATTCATGTCATAACTCATAAGTCATAACTAATGATTGTTTTCAATTTTTATATTTATAAATTAAAATATTTATTATAAAACAAAATTATCCCAACATTTTTTATTTTCAACCAACATATTTAAAGCTATCTAAAGAATTCGGTTAAATTTTCTGAAAATTCATGAAAAAAAAAAATTACAATAAATTCTACTTTTTAAATAAATTCGTCATTTTATTAGAAAAATGAGTAAAATCTAATTTTGACTACTAAGGAAATGTTATTCATATAAGTAAAGGAGCTCACATAGAACATTTATAGGTAAAATTAATTAAATTTGACATATTTTCCTTTATTTGATGTATAATATTGTTCTAAAAATAAAATTATGTAAATATTTGAAATCATAAGAATCATTTTGAATAACCCTGTATTTGTGGGTATTATATGATTATTATCTATGTTAAATGCATTATTTTTTATTATCTTTCGACACGAATATGGAAGTCTTGTCACTGGTAAAAATTAGGCTGCGAGAAGCGAATGGTTCGCGACACTCTACCTGGAAAATTAAATTTTTGCACTTTTTCCAACCTTTCTTGATCAGAGACTACACAATATACATTAAAACTAATTTTATAGCTAACTAAAGTTGATTTTCGATAATTAGTGTCACTTTATTATGATAATAATATTGTATTGTAAATTGAAATTATTTATGGAAGATTTATTAGGTGTAATATACATATAAAAAAACTTATTTTTATTTTTCGTAAATGTTTTCTGTAACTAAGTATATCTTAATTATATCTTAGTTCATAATTTAAGTTGAATGTATTTATATTAGTATATGTAAGTTCAGTGTTCAACACACAAAAATGAAATAATGTTGTTATTCTGGTCGAATTTCAACCACTTGGTATACTAAAACCAATTATACTAATTTGATCATTTACACGAATAATGAATTAGTCATAGATTATTCTATTATTACAGTATGTTGTATTATTGAGAATATAGTGCATATTATAAGTATGTATGTTAATACATACATATATATAATTGCCATTGCCTATAAATAATAAAAACAATTATATTGAGGAAAATAGTTCTGGGGTAACGAATTACAATGATGTTGCCAAATAAATTGACACAAAAGCGGCGCTTTTCAGTAAGTGTAGCCCAAACTAATCGTAATGTATTTTAAGTGCAATTGATGGATTAATGTAATAAGGAAATAATGGAATGTACAAAATGTAGATGGATATTCACATATATTATTAGAATATTTGATTTTAATTTAATAACGTAAAATCAGTTATAAAATGTTTTCAAACAATTGTTGGTTTATTGAAATATTTTCGGTAATAATATTCTAGTACGAAGAACCCCTGGTTTTTCGTTACCACACGGTGTGTCAATTCATTTGTCAACAACTGTACATTAGTGACGCACTGGCACTGGCAGTCTCATGGCGCCAAAATATACATATCGTATTTAATAGCATCGCAAAATACAATACATATATGAAAAGATAAGCAAAAAACATTGCTACCTTTGTCCATATTTTCTTAGATTTTTTTTCTGTCAAACCCTTGTAAAATGTTTAATTCTTGGTTCGCTCAAAATTTTATTAGGTACACCGAAATATTCGCAATGGAATTTTCTATCTAGGCACCAAGTTTCGAAAAAATCGGTTAGGCCAATTTTCTTTAATGTACGTTTAAGTGTGTAATTTAGGTAAAACTAACGAATTTCGACAAAATTCTAACTTCAAACGGTTATAGAGAAAAAAGTTGACTTACAATTTTCGAGATTTTTTCTGGTTAATTAGACATGTGTATGTATATAGGTATTATACGTCATAAAAGTGAGTACTTCGCTTGTCGGGGTGTTCTTCGCACGTCGGGTGGAATACTCTTGACGGGTGTATTGAATAATAAAGAAACGATAAATCATTTCTTCAATAAGACGATTCTGAACGAAAGAAATTAATAAAATAAAGATTAATAATGATCGTCATTTTCAACACACTTACCAAGAGTATCTGATCCGAAGAGTGAAAAATATTCGTGGTTAGTATGATGTACGTCCTACTTTCTTGCCTTTACTTTACTTTATTTTTTTTTTTTATCTAATAAATAAAGGAAAAAATATTTAATGAGAAAAAAATTTTCCAAAATGTTTTTTCACATTTTCAAAATTTTCTAGCGCCAAAATCTTTCTTATATTATCTATGTTTAATGATCTATTAATTTATCTATGTCTATCTATGTTTAAATTTTCATAAAGTTTGGATCAAAAAATGATGGTTTCCGAGTCTTTTTGTCAAATTTTGAGTAGTTTTTTCCAAAAAAAAAAAAATTTAAGAATTGAGAAATCAAAAAGTTACCTCTCTAAAATACCAACTAAAGGCAAATCCTGTTTCAAAAAGTTGCTGATCGAGACTTTTGGATAATTATTTCCATACTATAAAGTGTTTACAGAAAAAAATAAAAATAAACATCATTGTAAAAACATTAGCTTCTTCAATTTGTTCAGAATCTAAAAACGTGTACATTTTTGCGCATGCTCCACTATAAAACCATACTATAAGAACACGCCAAGCGCTGTATACATGTTTTACAGAGGAAGCGAAACTCGTAAATCATTATTGTGATGACGAATTACTCCATACACAATCACCAAAGTCTATAAATAATATATCAATTAAGTTTGGAGAAAATAGTACCACAGAATAGGTGAAATTTTAGTGTGTAATTTTAAGTAAAACTAACGAAATAAACTAAAAAATATAAATTATAGGGATAAAAAAGTTACTTACGATTTTTGTGAGTTTTTAAGAATCTAAAAGAAATATATTATGTGAGTTAGGTTATATTCATTTTTCAAATTTTATATCGAGAATTGAAAATTTTATTACGTAAAAACTTACAGAAATGAGAAATTTCCAATTTTTTCAAAATTATATACTTTACTCAAAATTGATTAAATATTTTTGAAATTTTTATAAAGTGTTCTCGTGATAATTTTTAGTAGTTTTTGAAAGTTTCAAGTTTCTAGCCATATTATTTTTGAAGTTATATAAAAAAAACAATTTTCAATTCTATGAAAATTAGAGTATTAGCATATTTTACCATTTTTTTTAATTTTTCAACATATTTTCTTCGTTTTTTGGAAGTTGTATTGAGAAATAACATGAAAAATTACCTGTGTAAAGTAACATCTGAGTACAATTTCGGATCTATCAAGTTACTGATCGAAACTTTTAAACAAGTATTTCTATACGAAAAAGTGTTACCAGAGAGAGAAAAAAAATATAATTGTATAAATTATTAGCTTCTTTGCTTCGCTCAGAATCTAAAAATTGTATAAATAAAATAAAAAAACTATATGAATAAAAATAAATTTTTAAATAAATCTTATCTATTCTTTGATTTCATAACCCCCCTATTCATCTAAAAATGTTGGCCTGCGATACCAAAGCATGTCACAAATTTGGCCCGCCGTATAAAAAGTTGGAGACCCCTGCTCTACTGTATTTCGAACTTACAAATCTATACAGTCCATAGACATAATAATACATGGACTGCGCATTCCCTATACTATTATGTATTGTAAATTGGGGACATAATTTAGGACGTTGACCCCTGAATTGGAAGTAAAATGTCATGGAGAAATCAAACTAATATTAATTTATCCATGAATAAAATTAGTATCAAATTTTGAAAAATGTATGACAATTTTTTATCTACTACTGCATGGCATTGTTGTAAATAAATTAATATGTTCTGAACTTTAATTACATATTTAATTATTATTATGTATTACTGTATAAGTCTATAGTTATGTTATTTGTTTAAGTTTTATCGTTTTTATAGTAAAGATGTATTGCTTATTTGCTATTTGTTCTGCTTATTATATTATATTCATTTTAGATTTTGAATGAACTGAAAAAGTTAGTGTTTTTACAACGATGTTAATTTTTATTTCTTTTAGATTCTGAATGAAGTGAAGAAGCTAGTGTTTTTACAATGATATTTATTTTTTTATTTTTTTTTTCCTGTGTTCAACTTTTCGTATAGAAATACTTGTCCAAAAGTTTTGATCAATAACTTTTTGAAACCCGATTCGCCTCTAGATTGTACTTTAAAGAGATAATTTTTTGAATTTCTCAATTCTTCAATGTTTTTTTTGGAAAAAACTACCTAAAATTTGACAAAAATGACTCGAAAACCATCATTTTTTGATCAGAATTTAATGAAAATTTAAACATAGATAGAAAATCCTATAAAAAAGATTTTGGCACAAGAAAATTTTGAAAATGTGAAAAAAAATTTTAGACATTTTTCGAACATTTTTTTTTTCTTATATTATTAACTTCCTTCGTTTCAGAATCGTTTTACTAAAGAAAAGATTTATCGTTTCTTTAAAATTTAATACGCCCGTCAAGAGAATACCACCCATCGTGAAAAGTATGTCAGGCATTTTCTTTTTTTTTTTTCTGTGAACACTTTTACGTATAGAAAGAAATACTTCTCCAAAATTCTTGATCAGTAACTTTTTGAAACCGTATTTGTCTTTAATTTGGGTTTTTAAAGAGGTAATTTTTTGAATTTGTGAATTCTTCAATCTCTTTTTTTTTTTTGGAAAAAATTATCCAAAATTTGAGAAAAAAAGATACGGAACCATCATTTTTTGATACAAACTTTATGAAAATTTAAACATAGATAGATGTGAGGAGTACTTCGGCGTAGAAAAATTTTTAAAATTGAAAAAAAAATATTATATAAGCCAGAACCATACAGAATTAAATAACAAACTAAATTTAATTAAGTAACAAATAATTGTATTACAAATAACCGAATCACAAAAAACAGCTAGAGTGCAAAATCGCAAGAACGAATGACGATAATATTTAAACGAATAACAATTTATAAAACCGATTATTGTTATTTGAGTTCCGAATGCTGATAACAAGGAATAATTTCATGGCGGAAGATAACTATAATTTTTTTTTTCAATTGATTTTTACTTCCAGCTAGATTCAATGATGACTCCACTTATAATGTGTAATGACTAATGAGCAGTCCATGTATTATTATGTCTATGATATAGTCAGAATATCTATGTATATATAGTATATACTATATCTATGTATACAATAATAATAAATTAAATTACTTTTTGAAAGTCCAGGGGAGAGGAGATAAATGTCTCTTCTTGACGCCCTCTCCGGGCACCTAAGATGTGTATAATTAAGATCAACTGTTCATTATATCATTGAAATAATATTTAACTATATTTAATTAATTACTTCCCATATTATTACCTACTCTTAATTTTATTCATTTTTCTGTATTCTGGTATATATTATAGTGAGCTGACTGGATAACATTCAGTGGTGTATTCGTAATTCTTTTCTAGGGTACAGCTTAGCACATAATCGTTTCTGCCGTTTCTGGTGGGAGAGGGGGCTAAACCCCCTCTAAAAAAAAAAATTGACCTAACCAAACTTAAATTTACTTATCGTGGAATATACCACCACCAGACATTTTTCCCAGAGGGGGGCACAAAGTGTTAACAAAAGTATTTTTAGGGGATTTGGAGTGGACTACATTACCTTCACCCCTCTTGGATCCGCGTCTGCTATGGAAGTCGACATATTTAACTATTTTTAATGTTATGATAAACTTATAAACAGTAAGTTTTTGACTGCTGATCTATTTTTAACAATAATAATAATATCTGCTCAATAACATGATATCGCGCGCTGACTGGTATTGTTTAAAGTTTAAATTCTGATGTACAGTACAATGCTTGGCAGTTACCGACTATCATCTTAAATAGTAATTACTAAATACTCGAAGTCAGGGAAAATTTAATCAAATTTAATGCTGGCACAAGGCTATTTTTGGATAGTGACTATAATGCATAAAAATAATTCCTAATAATAATAATAAATTCTATACTGTATGCCATATGGTGATAAAACATTAGACTTACATATACCCATAATGTACGAATTTTTAGCTAGCATATAACCCATGATAGACGAATTTTCTTAAAGGTATACGCATAATTCCATAATACCCTCCAATACACCACTGATAACATTTATTCAAAAATGTTGACCACTTTTTGAATAAATATAGAATCTTGAAAACATAGGTATTTGATTCTAAGTAGAGTGAAAAAGTTAATGTTGTTTATGTCAAATAGTTTTAAATCTTAGATACCTACCTAATAGTATTAAAATTAATATATTATACTATTTAATAGGTCCTGTATTATTAAGTAGGTATTATATTATCTTTTTCAAGGTAATGACAGTGAGATATCAAATACCAACAGTTAACCTAAGTAAAACTATAATATTAAAATATAATACTATAACAGTATATAAATGTTATCATAGTATATATTTTTATTCACTCCCAGTTTTTAGTTTAGCAAGATTTAACACTTTAGTCTAAAAATAAATAAGGTTATTTACAAAAGTCAAAAATAAAGTGGGAGTATATATAATAGTTCAGTGGTTGTATTTATGTATATATTAATAATAAAAATAATAAACACATCCAACTTTTTGTAGATGAAGGCGCCAAATTTTTGCTTAAAACCTCATAATATTATATTCTTACTTAGTGCACATTTTTATTAAAAATTATGATTTATACTTGAGTATAATATTCTAACTACTAAACAATTAAAAACCAATAAATAGTAAAAAAAATTACCTGTACTAACTATAATGTGTGAAAAAAAAGGTGATGACCGCTATTCCAAAGAGTATTCAAGAATAAGAAAATTGACAAGCAGATATGACATAAGGACACAATCAGTAAGAATAATATAATATACTATTTTTAGTATCTATCTTACTTACATTAAAAACAACTATAGAACAAGGATAATGAAAAATAAAAATTATTTCAGAATGAATATGGTTTGTCAGAAGATCGAGTTGCTGGTAAATTTGCTTATAATTTAAAAATTTAAGTTTTCTTATTCCCTGTTTAAAAGACATGTCACAATTACGGTGCACATTTATATGTACTTAAAATCCAAAAATATGTGTAATGTATATATATTTTTTTTACCAAAATATGTAATAAAAATTTTGTTTTATAATTTTTTTTTTTTTTTAAGGCCATAACTCTCATGTCTCAACACTTCATTTTTATAGTCTTAGTGGTTAATTTGTTAACATTTTTTATTGATCACCTTTACCTCGTACCTTAAAAAATAAACTCTGCATACAGAGACCTGTCACTTTTGCAAATTTTTTAAAAATAACTAAATATATAATTTAAAGTGTAATAAATATTTACAATATGTAATATCAACCATGGCTTAGAATAATCAGCTACTTCTGAAATAAAATATTTTTATAGTAGAATCATTCAGTTATTTTCATATTTGATAAATATATAAATACATACAAATATGTATCTTAATCGTAATCTCTTATTTTTAGTCATAAATAAAGTTCATTGTATTATATAGATACCAAATAAATATCCAATTATTCAAATTTAATTTCTTTACTTAATTTTATATCAGATATTAGAATCTAAAATTAAGTGAAGAAAGAAGCTAATGCTTATACAATAATCTTTTTCATTATATTATAAATTTTTTTTTTTATGTACACACTTTTGTATAGAAATACATGTCCAAGAGTTTCAGCAGTAACTTTTTAGATCAGTAATCAGATCCCAATGGTACTTTAAAGAGATAACTTTACAAAATTCATAGCTTTTCCAAAACAAGGAAAACTTACAAAATTTAGTAAAAACAGAAAAATATGCCGTAAACAAGATACATTTTCATTAGATCGATTTTAGTAATTTAGAAAAAACTCCAAAACTATTAGGATTGAAAATTAAAAATTTTCACCCGTCATCAACAATAATGTAATAGTAACAGTAAAAAATTTCCAAAAATCCTGACCACTTTTGGGATAAATATAGAGTTTTGGAAACTATTTTTTTTTTTTATACATTTTCATTTGTTAAAAATTTGAATTTTGATATTATTAGCTGAAATAACGTCATTCACATAATATGTCATATTATTATATATCTAATAAAGTTGAAAAAAGCTGGACATATTTTGCATTATGGGTATTTTTCGCTCCTTAGCTGGTTTTGGTGGGCGAGTTGAAAATGACGACTATAATTGTTCTTATTGAAGAAATGATTTATTGTTTCTTTAAAATTCTATACACCCACCAAGGGTATCTGATCCGAGGAGCAAAGAATGTCTGTGGTGCGAAGTATGTTCAACTTTTTAAAGATATATTTATTAAAATTACATAACACATAGTTTTACAATACAGTTTTATCATTTTATTTAACATTGGGTAGATGTAAAAAACACCTTATTTCTACAATTTTACTACCAACAATGTAGTGTGCGGAAGTGTCATCAATATTCTTATTTTCTTGTCATTTTTATTTTTCTGTTTTTAACTTCAGGTATAGAGATAATATGTGATTTTCGTCACAAATGTCAAACACTTACAACTTTATTTTTTTGAATTTTAAATTGAAAGGTTTTGATTGAAAAAAAAAATTATTATTTTATTTAAAAATTACAAGTTTCATACAAATTCTAACTCTAAATGGTTATAAAATGTTATGGTAGAGAAATTTGGAGCGGAACATAAAATACCCATCTTAAGATTAAATTACAATACATGGTTTGATAAAGAAAATGTTACACAAGCCAAGGTTATATCCTAGAGTTAACTTGTTTAATGAATTCATAATATTTAATTTAAAATCACTTTACTTAAAGAATGTATTAGGTACTACACCTATTTAAAATTGATATAACAATGTATAAACCATAACATCCTTATGATACAAGATTAAAAAACGTTAAGTAATAATTTATTAAAATACTTAGAAATATTATTAATAATTGTAATATTTTGAGTAGAATTCAAAGAAGCATTTATGCTGTTTGATAAGGACCATGATGGACGAATTACTGAAGCTGAGTTAGGAGTGGTTATGAGATCATTGGGTCAAAGACCTACAGGTGAATTTGTCTAACCTAGACTAATATCTATATATGATACTTTAAGTCTATAATACAAGTGAAAATTTAATTTATTTATACTTAAATGAAAATATTAATAAAACTAAAAGGAATTTGATATTATCATGTGTATTTTAGAAACCGACTTAAGAGGTATGGTAAAAGAAGTTGATCAAGATGGAAATGGTAGTATAGAGTTTGAAGAATTCCTTCTGATGATGGCTAGAAAACTAAAGGCAGCTGATGGAGAAGAAGAAATGTATCACGCTTTCAAAGTATTTGACAAAAACGGAGATGGATTCATAACATTCGACGAGCTCAAGCGTGTTATGTTTAGTATTGGAGTAAGACTTACTGATGAAGAAATTGAAGACATGATAAAAGAAGCTGATTTAAATGGTGATAAAAAAATTGATTATAAAGGTAAAAAATTTTTAATTATTTATATTAATTTATAAATAATACCAAAATGTATTGTTTTGTTTTAGAATTTATTACAATAATAACTTCAAAGAAATAAAATAAATAATGGTAAGAAAATTTAAAGGGTTCAAATTATTATTTAATAAATTTAATAAGGTTGGAGTACAAAGATTTTATTAGATTACAAAATATTATGCTTCTTTATGACTAAAAATATGTATCATTAAATTATTATTTTCGGAACTTTTTAAATAATGGATGCTTAACACCAGAATTTCTTTTGAATTCTGCATAGACAGCATCATCAGCACCAGACATAGAACTCATTTTGCCAGATATTTTCTTGAACGATTTAGAAGTACCCTCATATGGCATTCGTTCTTCATCTGCATCTGTATCATTAGCTGCTAGAACTTTACTTAATAATATACCCTGATCCTCTCTACTAGAATAAAAAAGCTCTGAATCCTAAAGTAAAATATGCATATTAGTAAAAAGAAACTACTAACTAAATTTTTTGAAAGTAAGAATTTTATACCTCATCCATTCCAGAAAGTTTGGTAACAACTTTATAACTGTATCCTTGATCGATAAGAAATCTTTGTCGTTTTCTTGAGTAACTCATCTCCATTGTGTCTTGTGACACCAATGTGTAGAAGAATGCATTATATTCTTCAGCAATCGCAGTCTTTTTAGCACGTAAAATACGACCAAGACGTTGGGCTTCTTGACGTCGACTTCCACCATGAGAAGAAATTTGTATAAGAACATTGGCATCTGGTAAATCAAATGATGTATCAGCAACTTTACTGACAAATATAGTATTGACTTTTGGGTTTAATTTAAAATTTTGTAAGATTTGAATTCTTTCTGCCTATAGAAAAATATATATTCATTATTAACAAAGATATTAAATCATTTTTTTATTTTACACAAATAATAGCTGTTTAAATTTGGATTGATTACCTGAGATGTTGGTCCATATATATAAGGTTTACTCAATTTCAATGCATATTCTTTTAAGGCAAATACATTATCAGAAAATACAATTGTTTTGTCTCCCCTTTGTTCATGATAACGTATTAAGAATTGACAAGCACGAAATTTGTTTGGGTTCATCACAAAAAATAGCTGTGATAATAAAAAAACACAAAAAACAAATGTAATTTTAAAAATACTATATATTTGTGTAATATATTACCATTTTTTTACAGGTTCTTGTAGCTAAATATTCACGATAAAATTCTGGAGCCATAGGGCACCATACTTCTGAGCATTGTACTTTGGCTATGTAACCTCTTTGTTGCAGTTCCAACCAATTAGCTTCATATAATTTAGGGCCAATTAAAAAGTTTAAGTCTGCAATTTTATCATCTTCACGTAACAATGTAGCAGTTAAACCCAATTTACAATGTGACTGAACTAGTGTTAACACACGTCGAAACATTTTAGCTGGTATAGTATGCACTTCTATGAAATTAATATACTGATATAAAAACCGAATAATGTCTATTATAAATATTTCAATTTTTATTTTTTACCATCTAGAACCATTATACCCCACTCTTGTTCTTGAATCCATTTCATTGTTTGTTCAGCTTCCCAAGATCTCTTTTGAGTGTGTGTTATCATAGAATATGTCGTAATAAAAACACCACAACCCATTAATTTATCTTTGACATCAGATGTAAATCTGCATACTAAACTATCATCCGCTGAGTAAAAAACCATAAAGTTTTATATATATATATTTTGATTTCGTATTGTATATAAATACCTGTTGACCACATTTTAAATTGATACTTCCATTGCTCTACTGATACTGCTGAATTACAAAGGACTAATGCACGTTTACGTACGGTGCAACAAGCTGTTACTCCTACTAAACTTTTTCCAGCACCTAAAAACAAAATCTTACTTGTGTATTATTTTTCATACTTAATTTCATTATAACAATAATTAATATTTAAAATTTGAAAATTGTAATTAAATTATGAAAATTTATGAAATCAAATTATATTTACCACATGGCAATACAATAATTCCTGATCTTGCGCGACTATTTCCAAACATTTTTCTTAAACTTTTTTCTTGATAAGGTCTTAATGTTGCTTGAGGTTTTAAATCTATACTATAAATTGACGATTTATATATGGTTAACAAAATTAAACCAAACATATGTAAACTTACTTGATATCCTTGTTGACTTTGTCATTTTTAAAATCATACTCAACTAATAAAGGGGTATCAATTTCTATGCAACGTTTTTGTATAATTTCAATTTTTTCTTGTTGAACTTCAAATGATACAAGATTTTGTGTTTTTTCTTCTTCCTCTTCTTCTACTTTATCAATTTTTTCATATAAATCTGTTATATCTTTTGGAACTACATCATTTAAATGGTCTTCTTTTTCTTTTGATGACTCTCCTGGAAACTAAATTATTATATAAAAATTACAAATAAGCTAAATTTGTGAAATAGTTATGAAATAAGATACTGCTATTTTATAATCCATTAATGAAATTTTGTTCTATAAATTGTACTTATACATAATATTTATTGTAAAATCAGATTTTTTTTTTTTTAAATTTAGTTAGTAATAGTTTATAATTAAATATGTATCGAAGAAAGTTAACTTCATAATTTCATGCATTGCCATTTCAATAAAGTAATTAAGACTTATTATTACATGTGATGTTTCAATTTTCTTTTCTTCAGTGATAAGTGCATCAGTATCCTCTAACCTTTTAAGACGGCAAGAACCAATAACTGGGTCTTTAAGAAGCTTTTGTAACATATCTGGATGTTGTGACTCGATGAAGTAACGATTATGTTTAAGCACAAGTTTCACTTTGCCATAGGAAAGTGTGCAAACATTTATAAATTCTATTATACCATCAGGTATACTAGTTTTACTCAACCGTTTCAAGTATTCTATAATATCATTGGTCTCTAAGCCAACACTAACGGCTGCGTATAATGAATAAGCAGTTAATTTATACTGAAAAAAAAAAATATATATAGAATAACTGATAAAATCTTATAAATTTTTAGAATGTTGGTAAAATTAAAAAACCAGGACACTCTATTGATTGTTGTTAAAAATTAAAATAATTACTTCGTGTAAATGAGTTGGCCTACAAACTGGTTCAGCTATAGCAATCATAAAATCATGAGCATGTCGGTACACAGGAGAGTATGATTCTAAAAATATATGACCATCAGGAGCTACCCATAATGGTCTAGATTCATGGTCTGTTTTAAGGTTCATTTGAGATCTATAGTCTTTAGCACCAAAATCATCTTCAACACTGTTTGTAGCAGTTTCTGCAGATTTTTTTGCTGCACTTGGTAAACCCTCTGAATAAAAAATTTAATATTTATATTGAATAAATCAATTTAATTTTAAGATAAAACAAATAATGTAAGACTTTACAATGACACAACACAGAAAAAATATCCACGTCTAGAAAATATGCATTATTAGTGTTATTACCATTATTGGTGTAGCAATAATAAAAAAAAAAAAAGTAAAAATTATTAATTGAATAAAAGTTATTGTATTTGTCAAATCATACTGGAACACCCTGTGTAATTAATATACCTAAATACAAAATAAATAAATAAATATTTTTCCTGAATGACAATATTTTTTCTTATCATATTTTCGAGCAGATACTTTTTCCACAATTTACAATGATATACCTTCTTCATTAACTGCTAACAAAACAGGATCATCCAAACCCATTGAATTTTCATCGAAATCATCCTTCTTTCTTTTTCTGCCCCTTTTCTCTGAAAAGTTTTAAATTTCAAAATAGATTTTAATGACAAAATTTATTATTCTTAATTTGCAAATAGTTTGTATAATACTATAAATAAAAAAAATTATTTTCCGTATAAGTAAGTATTTATAAATAAATATAGTAATTACTATGTAATTTAATAATTAAAAATAAATTTACTCTGATAATCAGTTAAGCTAAGTACCTAATTTAAACTAAAACGATTGTTACTTGTCTATACTTTACTTTACTTATATTTGCTTTACTTCAGTTTACTTTTTTTTTTTTTAATCTAATAAATGAAGAAAAGGAAAAAATTGTTTATTGTAAAAAAAATAATTATTGACTATGACAAATTTACTTATAGATCATGTCGGCTTCCACAATGGGTATTAGTTGTGTTATTGAGCCATTGCAGAGGTATTTATAATTTTTGTGAATTCATTTATTTTTTTTGAGTCCTATTAATAGTATCATTCACTGTCTTGGTCAAAATGTAATAATAATCAAAACTATATTCCAATAATAATATAATAATAATATAGTCAGTCAGAGACACTGTGAACTGTGAGGCCGCAAAAGGTGGTAAAATTTTATTGAATAAATTTATTTTGTTTTAATGTGGTGAGAAACATTATCTTAGATTTAATGTAGTGAAGAAGCTAGTTTTTCACAATGCTTTTTCCCCTTATATCAAACACTTTTTCATACAGAAATTACCAAAAGTTTTTACGGCAACTATTTAGATCAGAAATCGGTTTACTGGTGATACTTTAGAGAGATTATTTTTTTAAATTTTCAATAATTTTCCAGAAATAAGGAGACTACCGAAAATTCAAGTAAAAATAGTGAAGTATTCTGTAAATGAGATTTTCATGAAATAGATGATAGTAATAACTCCAATTATTGGTCTAGAAATTTGACATTTTCACTCATTATCAACAATAGTGTAATATAGATGGGAAAAAATGCCATACAGTAGATTAAATACAAATAATTACTTCGTTATTTTCTATGTAACATACTTGAATAAACACGAAATTTCTACAATAATAAAGAATACGAGAATTTAATTGCAAAATATTAAAAAATATTCAATTGTTTGTAAAATATTTGAAAATAGGTATTTAAAATAAAATGTGCATCAAATTATACAAAATCTAATGAAATGTACTTATCTGTTAATCACTTTCAAGTATTAGAACAATCCAAAAATATTTATTTAAATTAAAATCCGTTGTTTAGCTGTAATGTCAAGATTAATTTTTTTCATATACCTAAAATTAATCTTAGAAAAAAATTACCTGGATGTTCTTTTTTCGTTTTGCCCATTTCTATTGAAAGTTATATTGTGAGCAATGTAACATAAAAAATCAGTAATAATAGGAATTTTCGTTATTACTTATTATCGTTTTTATATCTCGATTATGTTTCCAGGCATAAATTTAATAATATTTTTAATACATAGTTTTGAACAGAATCAAAACACTTTTTGTGGTAAAATCTGAAGAATGAATGCTGAATTGTGATACTGTTTAACTGTTAACAGTAAATTGTTAACATCATGTTATATCATGGTAAACAAACACCGGCCGGTCCATTAACCATTACCATACTTTACCATAAGGACGCGGTTAGGTCAGGTTGGTCTAGCAAATTTCTAGATAAATCCAATCATGGTCTTATATATGAACACTTAGATCAGTTAATATCATATAGTATAGTATTAGGTCATATAGTATATGATCTAAGCATGAACATAAATAATTAATAGGTCTTACACACGAATTAAGATATCATTCAAGATAGATTTATAAATCCACCTTGATATCTTAACATAAAAAAAAAAAAAAAAACGTAAGATCATGGATTCAATTTAGACCTTATACTTCTATTAGTATTTAGTATAGATACTAACTAGAGCTGATGTAGAGATGTACAACGATATATTTTCAAGTATCTATATCAAGTGTCGATATCGTTTCGTTTACATCGATATCGACGCTATTCAGGGATTAGTACCTTTTAGTTTTTACGGTTCAATTTCGGGTTCTGCTTTTCTTTTTTTTTTTTTGTGAAGGTTCTACTCATGATTCTCATTTTTTTAAGGGTTCTTAGGTTCCGGTACTGGTTCTTGAAAATAATTTTAAGTCCTATATTTTATATCTTAAAATAAGGAATCCAGGATCGATTCAGGTTATTTAAAAACGTAAAAATTCGATTCCGGTTTCCAATGTTTTAAGAGTTCTTGGGTTTCAGAACTTTTTTTTACTGTTTGTTGCGTTATGTTATGTCTTTTGTTATGAATCATGAATGTAAGAAAATTAAAAATTTAAAGGACCATGTAACAAAATTTTTTTTTTTTATATTATTGCATTTAGAGTTATAACATAACTATACTAAAGATAACTATAACTAAAGATATTGATAAAAAATCTCTATGAGTATTATTGAGCCATCGACGATAATTTGCAAATACGCGTGACGTCATAATTTCGCCGCTGTTATGAACTCCGTATATGGCATATTATGTTACTAACGTGAATATTACGACTCTCGTTTTTTAAATACTTATAACTTGCCTAATACCCAATTTATTGATTTAGAACTTGATAAAAATTAAAGTTTACAGTTGTATCTTTCATTGCATATATATTTATACCATGTTTATTAAATGATTTAATTAAAAATAAAAAACAAACATTTATTGATTTTAGATAGTTTATCATAATATCGTATTTAAGTTGTGACCACGATTTAAGACCATCCCGCAAAACAAATTTCCCTCCAACTTATTCTATTTTCTGCTATTTCTCTCCAGTTTGCTCTTGAGTCAACTTCTTTAACATCTTTCTTCACACAATCTTCCCATCTTAGGCGTGGTCTACCTAGTGGTCTTTTTCCTTTCGGTTCCTCTTTGATTACTATGTTAATCATAGCGTCTTTTTTTCTCCAGGCGTGACCTGCCCATAACAGTCTTCTTTTTTTGATTTCGTTTGAAATACATGGTCTCTGAAACAAGTTTTGTATTTCTTCATTGGTTCGAATTCTCCACTCTTCGGTTCTTGAGTCGAAACATGATCCGTAAATACGTCTTAAAATTTTCCTTTCAAATGTGTCTCTAGTTTTAATTCCTCTATCTTTCTTGATCTTTCTTGGTGCCCATGTTTCTGACCCATATTACAAAAATATTATGAGATTCAAAAATAACAACATTTTATTAGAACATGTAATTATAAATAGAACATGATATACTTGGTTGGTATTTGTGTACATAATAACTTCTAATTGCGTATGGTATAAAAATTTTTCTATCAATATTATTCAAATAAAAATGCGATTCCCCTTGAAATTCGTTGCCTCTTGCTCCCCCCTAAACACACCACTGCGTCTAAAACTAATTAAGAACATTGATTGTGCCCAAAAACACCACCACAAATAAATAAAGATAACGGCAGCACGGAAATAAACAAAAGTAGCTAATAATTTATAATACAAAAATATCACCAAGTATGTTTTATCATAGGTTTATAAATAAACAGTTTAATATTTCTACTGCAGAATTACATATAAAAAAAAGCCGGACATACTTCGCACGATGGGTGTACTTCGCACGACGGGTGGTATTCTCTTGACGGGCGTATTAAATTTTAAAGAAACGATAAATCATTTCTTCAGTAAAACGATTCTGAAC
>JAIPRM010001155.1:0-41423 GCA_025469315.1 Stegophylla sp. TES_Ste_2020 | reverse complement strand
ATCAGAATTTTATGAAAATTTAAACATAGATAGAAAATTCTATAAAAAAAATTTTGGCGCAAGAAAATTTTGAAAATGTGAAAAAAAATTTTGTACATTTTTCTAACATTTTTTTTTTATATTATTAACTTCCCTCGTTCAGAATCGTTTTATTGAAGAAATGATTTATCGTTTCTTTAAAATTAAATACACTCGTCAAGAGAATCCCACCCATCGTGCAAAGTATGTCCGGATTTTTTAATAATTAACAATAATATGATATGAAGGATTAATTAATAATGCAAAAAAAGTTTTTTAAGATTTACCATTAATAATAATTTTCTGTGTCATACAATTTTCAATTTTTATCTGCAGAGTCAAGTTTATATTTTGAACGTAATAGTAGTTTTTTATTAGTAAATATTATCTGTTTTTATACCGATTTTTAACAGCATATTTTACAAAAGACGGTTTTTATATGTAACACAAATATTTTATAACACTTAGTTTTATGACTTTTGGCAATATAACACCCTCGATTATAACACTCGGTTTTATAATACTCGCACAGCATTCCTCTAGTTGTGTACGCACGTCGTTTTCGTGCGAGTTTGCGAGGGCGGTGCCATGATATGTAGCGTTTATGGCCATGATTTGACCCCGGGGGACCACGAATTCGGGAAAGGTTGCGCGTATTCCCCGAATGACCGCGCTCCGGCTCACGGCGCTAAGTAATAATGCAACGTTACGTATATTATACGGCCATAACGCGGGTACAAAGTCAGATTTTAGCTCATGTCATTCTATTCTCTCTTCCCATCACCATCTCTCTCTCTCTCTCTTTCTCACTCTCTCTTTATCTTACCAATCTCTGTCTCCACTGTGTCTCGTCGAGAATATGTAAAGAACCACGACCAATTCCCGGGAGTTCTTTCGTCACCAAATTTGCATGTCCCCCCTCATAATTTCAGTAATATCCTCAAATATTGTTTGCTCCTATTGTGTACACACATTTCTCAGGACTCTGTTTAAATACCCACTGCCACCAATGCAATGACGATGCACGTAAATACATTTTCTTAACACTTTAACACGATTTTGGTGCTTCTGTGTGTGTGTGTGTGTGTGTGTCTGATGACAGATTTAAGGAGTAAAAGTAATAAATAGACAAATGCATATTTCCAGGCACATTAGACCCAAGAACCCCACACCACATTTTTTTTTTTTTTTTATAAAAAGTGAAAATTATCGTCAATCGAAAATAACATACCTAATTGTTTATGGTATTTTTTGTAATATTTTTAAGGTATTTTAGATCAGAAACATTGACCATTTGTATGCACATGCATGTCGTACAAAACAATTAGATTGGATCTTATTTACCTCGCATGTTAACTACCTAATTAATTTTAATAATTATAAAATAATTTTTAATTAAGATTGTTTGATTTTTGTTAAAGAAAACATTTTTGATTATATCTCGAATAATTGTACGTGCCTAATCGATTTGTGATCAAGATTACCGAAATAGATTTAAACGAACATAAACAAAAACTGATTAAAGAGTTTTAAGATTTTCCATAGACGTTTCTCGTTCCACATTAAATTTATGTAGGTAAGTAACTCATATAAAGTTCTCCGATCACAGTGTTCATTATTGAACTCCTCTGAAACGGCTTGACCGATTTTCATGAAATTTTATGTGGACATTCAGTAGGTCTAAAAATAGGGCAAAACCTATTTTTTTTTAACCCTTAAGTATTAAGGGTGGCCCACGAATTTTCAGCTATCAGAAATGTGACATTTATATCCTCAAGTATAAAACGTTTAATAAGAACGGGTTTTGTAAAATTCAACCCCTAAGGGGGTTAAAAGAGGTAAAAATGAAAAACTTTATTTTTATTTTTTTAAATTGAGCATAATTTATACTATGTAACACGAATAACGAAATACCTATAGCTTTATTATCCGTTATTTAATCCCTAAAGGGGGTAAAATGAGTAAAAGAGGGTAAAAATAGAAAAACATTTATTTCGGAAGGATTTTTTTTTGTAAATTTAGCATACATACTTTATAACGCAAATAACACAACTTCTATTACCTTATTTTTTGTTATTCAGTCCCTAAGGTGAAGGAAAAATCTATCTATCCATCTATATTTTCAAAATATACATGCATATATATATATATATATATAATATAAATGTATGCACGTGTAAAAGAGAATAATATTCTCTTTTATACACGAAATATCAAAAACTGCAGCTTGACTTATAAAGTAGAAATTTGACAGGTAGTTAGTATATATAGGTAGGAAATGGGTACTAAGAACGGATTTTACGAAATTTAACCTCAAGAGAGGAAGGGGTAAAAGAAGTAAAAATGAAAGACGTTGTATTTTGGTTAGAATTTTTATTTATTTTTTTAAATTTAATTTAGCACATAATTTTATACTATAACTATGATATATCTACAACTTCATATTCTATTATCTATAAAATAAGTGACTACGTCCCGACTGAGATCAACTTACAGCCAAAACTAACGTGACGATTTTCTTGAAATTTTCAGGTAACTTTGTACAACCATATAGGGTTTCACTAAGAAGAAAATTCAACTCCTAATAGGGTAAAATCACCTAGCCGGAACCACTGGAGCTATGAATATACAATCTGGTCAGAAGTTTTGTTTAGTTATGTAAAGACGCAACAAGAAAGAATTTTACAAAATTCAAAGTCTAAAAGGATTTAAGGGGTGAAAATTGAAAACATTATATCATGATAACATTTTCAAAAAGGGGCTTAAAGAAAAAAAAACATTAAATTCAGTAGGATAGTTTTTAAACTTACGTTTGTATCACTATATTTATAGGACTGAGAAATAATTTGTTTGTATTTGCATTATGAAATGTGATACACTTTTATATAATTCGTTGAATTTGTAAACTATGATATCAATAGAAGTCTAAAATCAACCCCTAAATAAATAATAAAAAAAGTATTTGTTTGAATGGACTAATCTTCGAAACGGTTATATCTTTTTAGATGGGCCAGTAAAGTACTTTGGTAACAATGACAACACGATGCTCTAAATAAATAAAATTGAAGGGTTTATTATGTGTGTTCAGAGTAATCTTCGAACGGCTAAACTGAGTTTAACGGGATTTAGCAATAACACGATGAGCTAAATAAATATAATTGGAGAAATTATACTGTTTAAACGGGATGAACTGATTTTGACGGGCAGGTTTTTCGGGTAACAAAGTGAACGGGTACAGCTAGTATATATATTATATATATATGCCCAGAAGTGGTGAAAAAAGTCTTTGTTATACTATTGTTGATAATGGATAGAAATTTCAAGTTTCTAATACTTTTAGTTTAAGGAATTAAATTAATTTCTAAAATTGCAGCCTAACCTTATCTACCTAAATTAATGCAAATCTAGTTAACAGATTTTTTCACCGTTATTTTAGCTCAAACTTGTGATAGATTTTCCCTAATTTTTAAAAAACCATTAAGAATTTGAAAACTGATCTCTATAAAATACTATGGGGAACAAATAATCTACCAGAAACATTTAGTACATGTATTGATCTGAACATTTTTTGGAGTAAAAAAAGTGATTCCATAAAAAATAATAATAATTAAAAACCATAATTGTAAAACTTTATTCGATTCACGAAAATAAGAGTATAATAGGTAATCAATTTTTATCCATATTACTTAATCCATTTCAATGCATGACAATAAAATAATTATTTTGAATTCAGACGTTTATTTAGTTGAAATTAAATATTACAATTAACTGATATCTACATTTGTTTTATGTTTTAATTTTTGATTTATGATCAGTTAAATCGGAAATCTTATTAAAATACTTAAATTTAAAGTAATTAAAAATTTCACCTTTGTACATAATATTTAATAGATATTACCATTTACCAAGTCATTAGAAATCCCTAATATTGTGGGATGTGAAGGCAAAGCTACTTGGATCATGATTTCTCCCATAAATTTTGGGTTCTTTGCACATTATTTCATTTAGACTTTTTCTCCTAAATCCACCATTGGCGTGGTCGGATGTGTGTACTTGGGTGTGTGATTCAAGCATTTGATAAACGTGAACTCAACTTATTTATATAATATATTTCACGCCGTTCGACGAGTTTGTTAGTCAGTTTATCATTTAATTTTTATTTTTTCCAAACGTTCGAAGAGCGCGAAGAACGATTAATGCGAAAACGTTCACTGAATATATATTTTACACATAATATTCAGCGGAACGGGGACATGAAGAATAACACGTCTTACTAGTCGCGTTGAGAGGAGATTTTTATTTCGTGTACCATAAAGTGTTTTTTTATACTATTATAACCTATGACGAATCTATTGTGAATAGTCTCAGTCATTGTTTAGAAGTATATGATTTAAGGGTAGATCATCGGTGAGACGCCGATATGTTTTTAAAGGGCATTAAACATAATCTATGTATCCGTCCATGTGCGTCAAAATGAGGTATACTTTATATCTGAGCAATTTTTTCTAATTGTTCAGAGCATAACATCGACTAGACAAATTCACTAAAAAAAAAAATCGAAGACTTCGCATTCATATATTTGAATACAATATCTCAATATTTAGGTTATGTTTTTATTAAAAAGTAAGAACGTCTACGGGATGGAGGGGACTAGAAATATATGCACCTCCCCAATGTCTTTATTTTCAAATGCGCCATTATTTTATCAGAAAACTTAACAACAAAAATCTCAAACATATTTAACTGAAAATTCATATTTTAATAATTTAAATGTTTTATTAATATATAATATTCAATTACAGCATTCATAGTCATTACAGCATTAAACACACATTGACAATTAAGCGACAAAGTTTAATGTTCTAAGAAGATAAAAAATTTTTTTTTAAAACATTGATTTGAAACACCAAAATTCCAATTATATATATATATATATATATATATATATATATATATTGAGTAAGGATTTTAAAGCAATAAAAATTTTTAAAAAAGCACTTAAAATAAAGCAATAAAACTCAACAAATCTTCCAAAAAATCTTTAAAAAAAACATTAAAAATTGGGTTTTTGATAAAAAAATAAACATGTTAATCACGAAAAACGTATTATAATTATTTATTAGTTTATAATTTATAAATATATAAATGTGCTGTTCTTTTTCTTCCACAGTTTGTTTGTAAATTAGATTTATTCTTTTTAAGATACCTAATTTATCAAAATTTGTTAAAAAATAGTTACAAAATGATTAACCTATATCATCGGAGTTGCATTGAGCAATTAAATTTATTTTCAAGTTTTTAAAAAAAAAAAAAAATTCCTTAAATTGAATTAATCTTTTAGATAGGTACGTTTATTTAGATCAAATTTAAAAAAAAAATGTAACTTATATACCAAAAAAAGTGCTCAAAATACCCCAAAAAGCATTTAAATTCAAAAAAAAAAAGCAAATAAAAGCAAAATAAAGTCTCGTGAATTTTATTCTAAGTGGTTTAAATCGAATTTATAGTTGACGTAGTTTCATTTTAAAGCGATAGGAAAAAAATTAGATAATGTATACTAAAGAATTAACATTATTAAAACAGGCGAAATATTTACTCCTCGTTCGGCGTCACCGAATCAAATAGATTTTTCATTTATAAAAAACTTTTTGCTTTTCGTTCGGTACGAATTTAGTGACGTGAAATTCGAGTGAAACGAGTAGTTTGTAAATCAAATATGCGAACGGTATTAATTAATTTCCCGGTACGTATCGATAAACGTTCATTGGTCGTAGTTTGTAGTGTTCACTGTAATATTATAATACCTACCGAGTAATAAACGGTTTCTGCGAACCTCTCGTACCGTACTACGCACCACCTGTTTAGTGTATAGGGAGCGCGTGGATTAACGACGTGTATAGGTGATGTAGACACGTGCCGATGGCTGAGAATGAGGGGGCGGACGACTGATAACGTTCCAAAATCGAGCGTGTTCAAAACGTTTTAAATAACACTTTGCTACTACAACGGCGAAAATCGCATAAAAATATTATCGAAATGGTTGCAAGTACACAATATTGTATTGTCGACCAAATCGAGAGGTGCACTGCATTGTCGTTTAACCGAACCAAACGACCATCCCCGATAACGTCGTCGGCTCAAACAAGTTCATCCGACGAGTTCGGCAGTAAAATATTTTTATTTTTTTATTTTTTTTTTTTGGCAGAGGGTGTGAAAAAAAGATAATCGTTACCAGCAATAAAATGCGTAATATAATAACAATAGCGCATTGAACTTTGTGTAAATATCACGTATTTTTAAAATATTGTAACATACAAAATAACATAATATTCAATTTTTAATGTTTTATTATCGAAGTGACAGTTTTAATTGACAGTGTCAAATCAGTGACGGATTAACCTTCTCTCGGCACCATGAGACACTACTCTCAGTGTTTACCGCCCCTATTTTTTTGATTCTATCCTTTAATAATAATAAACATAAAGGGCCTAATTTTTATGTTTGCGAAAGGCGAATATGACCCCCACCTGGATCCTTGCCTGTCCACAACTCGAAAAATTTGAATCACTCGACAATTTTATTTTACTCAGCGTCAATAAGATTACAAAAAAATACATACTTACATACACAATCTGTATGATCTTAATCGTATCGCTTTATAAATGAGAATTGCGTAATAATGAACGTTAAAACAATTAGAAACAAGTTGCCAGTAATTTCTTATAAAGTGATTTGTCACCACGTGTTTTCAAACTGTTCGCACAAATAGACGTTTCAAGAATAAATGGGAAATCAGGCCAAAGATTTAATCTTTTTCTTCTTTCTTTTTTGCTTCATTTTTTTTTTTTTTTTTTTTGAGAACAAAAATAAAATAACATAAAAAGTTTGCCGTTCCCTACAAGTTGCCACCCTATGCTCGATCTTCAAGAGTAGTTAATCTGCCACTGAGTCAAAAGCAAATGGATGAAAGTGACAACAACCAATTTCAAGAAAAATCAATTAAAAGTTTGATTTGTAGCTGTAACTTGTTTTCTTTGTCAACAAATGCTGTCACCTTATATGAAAAAATCATTTACCAATGTCTTTGTAACTAAAATATTTCATATTTCATTATTTATTAGCACTTACCGTTTATATACTAACCATAATATATATATATATATATATATATATACTTTTTATTTATTTATTTATTATTATCATTTTTTTTTTTTTTGTTAAACGAAGTTCTAAAGTTACATACTTTATTTTAAACTTAATTTTTTAATTATTTAAAACAAAAATTAGCAAAAACGAGTTATACCGAAACATTTATAAAAAACCTACTAAATGAAAAATTTAACTCAAACTGTAGACATATATATTAATTAGACTCAGTACTAGAGTTTACACTACTACCTTATTACTTTTTAGTTTAACATAATAACAAAATTTTACATAAATTAAATTTTAATAATATCGTGATAAACCATTATATTTCAGTTTCCATCACTCAGGTAATAATAGTATTATAATAACTACTAGGTATGAGGCATGTGTTCAATAATGTAACACAACATTTTACTAGAAACCAAAATAATGTTAAAAATCACGAGATGAATTGTAATAAAATGTGGAAACATCAAATTTTTCAAAAAAACGCATTTCATAATGTTATAATGTTGGCTGTGGTTCGATTTTTTTACTAAAATGGTAAATTCGAATAAATTGTGAAGTATTTGAAGCGCTCGTCCTCGTGGGAATATTATCACAATGTGTACCTAAATAAATGCTCGTTTGAAGTGTTCATTAGGGTAGCACGTTTGGGTACATAAACCTTTTTTTTCTTGTGAATGTAGAACACGTTTGGGTAAATCTATCAATAAAGTACTGCAGCCACGATGTAGAGAAGTATCTTCTTGAAAAAAATTAACTTTAAAATAATACACCATTTCTTTGGTTACCCAAGTGGTTACTCGATAATTGCCGATTATCAAACCGAATGTCCCTTAGCAAGTCGAGGAATTTTTACATAGATTGGACGGAGTGAAGCGAGGACGCCAAGTAGAGTAGCGACGAGTGCTAAGACACGCGCAGAAACAGTGTACTATATAAAGTTTAATTTACCTGTAGACCCATTTATATATTTTCAACCAAACGGTATTAAAAGTGGAATAAACACTCGTCCGAACGGTTAACCTTCCAACCAACAATATCAACTCAAAAGCTAACCTCCTCGCATTGTCTCACAGTTAACGGTAATAGTTAATGGTAAATATTTTGAAATTCATCAAATAATGTATTCTGCAAATATCATAAAGTATTAACGTGTTACTGTTGTAGGTATACGCAACGGTGTATTTTCAAATTTTTCTAGGGAGGGTCCAACATTTTAAAATAGTTACTATATTATGTATATATCAAATAGTGATTTGTAGGGCTAGGATTTTGATGAGCTTTGCATTGTTTTCCGAAGCTTTCTGTGCGATGCTCGTTTTGTTATTAATACGTTTTAGGTGTTTTTCAATTGGAATAAAACATTTTATTTTGAATTTTTCGAAAATATTTAATTTTAAGGTCATTTTTCTCATTTTTTAGGGAATTTTATACGTTTTTAAGTCATTTTTGGCCTAAAATTCAAATTCAAAATTTTATCATTCACTTATTTAATGCGATTTATTTTATATGCTAACAATAGATGAAATAATATCTTATCCACAATTCTTATGCATTATATTTATATATTCTTATCCTGCCTTCCAGCATTGGGATATGCCAGAAGCCTAGAACATTAAAATCGATATAGACACCCGACAATACCTCACACCAGTCATATATTTTTTTTAAATTTTAAGCTATTATAAACAAATTTTAAAATCATTTTTTTAGTGCATTTTTTGAGTTTTTTGAGTAATTTTTGCATTTTTTTCAGAGCATTTTTAGCGATTTTTAAGGACATTAAAATCCCAGCCCTAGTAATTTTTAAGGGGTCTGCTCAGAATCTAAAAGGTTTTCAATAAGGACCACCCTCTTCTCCTCCTTTGTTGTATTTTATACCATTTATACTTATTATTACCTACTCAATTTGTTAAAAGATTATTTTGTTTGCTTTGAACAAAGCTGTAGCCAGGGGAGGGGTTTCAGGGTTCAAACCCCCCCTGAAATTTATTTTTAAATCAAAATAAATAAAATTATAATAATTAATAATATTATTTTATTTAAAATTGCATAAACTTCACAATGATGTAATTATTATTATGGCAAACAGGCAAACAGATTTTGTTGAAATTTTTTTTGTCCTAATTTATTCAGTCAAAATACGTCTTTATAATCTAAACCCCTCCCGAAATGTCATGCTGGCTACGGCCTTGGCTTTGAACTTTTTTTAGTTCTGGGAGCGGGAGTCCCGCATCCCTGGAGTCCCGTACCCCCGTCAATACACCACTGGGGGGGTATACGGTGTACCCAAAAGTTGTTTTAATTTTCGTACCCAAAATTATTAATTTTTTAATGATATCGTGTGCCCCCTAACGTGTTGCGGCCCGTGGAACGCCCTGTGTGCAGGTACCGGTCGTACGCCGCCGTCCGCCGAGATTGCCGCCAGAGTTAATCGTTATCGAGTTCACGTCACCGTAAAATAATCACGCAGGGGCGGTTTATTGAAATATCTCGGTCCACGTCACACGCCGGTCGCGAAACGATGCGAGATTTTTCTTCGTTTCCGCGCCGGAATATAAATACATCCGGTCGCGAGAGACATATTATGTACTGTACATACATCCATTGTATTGTTATTTTCATACACCGGAGAAAACGTTTCGGCGCACATCAAAGAACTGTCTACTGGGCGCGCCGCCGTTATTATTATTATTATTATTATTATTAATATTATATTTATTTATTCATATATTTTCATTTCCCCCCCCCGCTACTCGTAGTCGTTTCTATTGATATATATATATATATGGATAATAATGTATTCTCCTCTAACGAACGAGCGCCTCGAATTTTCCGTAATATTATTTTCCTCCTCCGACGTATGACAACAATATTGTATAATACACGATATTAATATTATACGTGTACGCGAAATAGATTCGTGTGTCGGGCGAACGAGAATGAACGAACGACAAAAAAAACGCGTTTCACTGCGCGTGCGCGTCTACGAAGACGAAATAATAATAATAATAATAATATACGTATAGGTACAATGCGCGCGTTATTATTGTATAATACGACGAGTCGTTTTGAATATACGCGAACGCCACTCTATGTGCGCACACACACACATATATTATATGTAATTTATTTCCGTCGATGCGAAATTTACGTATCATCCGCCGTTATTTATTACCATATATAATAATATGTATCTACGACGACGTGCACACATACGTTTCCGCGGAGCGACGACGCGACCGACGGTCGGATACAATTTTATTTTATTTACAAGGAAAAAGCAGCGACGGATCTAAAGATAACATAATATTATGTTCGTTGGCGAAAAAGTGCATACATATACGAGATGGAAATGGCGAAGTTGTCCTGTATATATGTATATCCTTTGACGACAATCCTTTGAGGTTGTTCCCCGAGCATTTGGTAGCTGTTCGAGTATTTCTGTTTTTTTTTTTTCAAAAACCGGTAGCTGCACAAGCCAACATATTGATGAATTCGTTTTGTCATCAGTAACACTGTGCATTTTATCGTATTATGAATAAAAAATGTAATTTTCTAAATCACAATACTGGAGTCATGTAAAAAAACAAAATTCAATTTTGAAATTTTATTTTGTATTTTTTGAAGATCTACATTTTTAAGTTTTTTTTTTTTTTTTTTTTTGGGGGGGGGTGTGGTTAACTCGTTTAATGATAAATTCTCATAGCATAGGATATTTGTCATGCTGATTTTATACGTAATTAGAAGAAAATACAAAATTCATTGATATTCCAATTCGATAACTTAGAAAAAACCTAGGCGTTAACCTCAACACGTCTTATATCAGAAAAAAAAGGTTGTTCATTGATAATTATGTGAAATAAAATTTTTTCACTAAGATTCATAGATTCTGAGTGAAGCAAAGAAGCAAGTGTTTTTACAATGATGTATATTTATTTTTGATTTTAGGTTTTTTAAACACTTTATTGTATAGAAACACGTGTCAAAAAGTGTCATTTCCTTTTTCAAAATTCTTAATTATTTTCTCAAAGTTTGGAAAAACTATCCAAAATTTGACAAAATTCTTCAGAAACTATCTTTTTTTAATCCAAACTTTATAAACATTTTAACATAAATAGGCAATATTATAAGAAATATTTAGACTCAAGAAAATTTTGTAAATGTGACAAAAAAAATTTTTGGATATTGTTTTCTAACACTTTTTAGATTCTGAGCAAAGCGAAGAAGCTTATGAATTTTCAATGATGTTTATTTTTTCCCTGATTTGTTAACACTTTTGAATTAAAGGTAACTGAACGATTTTCTGGTCCAGATTAAATTAAAAAAACTGGCTTGGGATTTAGAGACAATGTATAGACTGATTATATTCAGATGGAAGATACATATTGTTCAAATTATTTAAATAATAACCAAGTATTTAAAATAATAGCTAGGGACTGTTAATAACATAATTCGTTTAATTTATCTGAAGAACACTATAGTACAGATAGTAAAGTAATTTAACGCCTAATATCCGTGACGAATAACGTACTGTCATTTTGTCACTTATGAACCATTTTCGGGAAGACTGTCATGGTTTCAGTTTATAACGTTTCTCGAGTTTAGTTCATGTCGTTCTAAAATTAACGAATTCTCGAAACCCACTATGATCTCTGAATTTTAATTAGTTTCACTGTGAATTAGAATGCCTTCTTTCCCATAAAAACGAACATGATTATTAAGTAGGTAATAATTAATAGCGATTAGGTATGACCGAAATCGAATATCGTATCGTCCTGAAGACAAAGAAAAGAAAAAGATAATAATAAAACTAAAAAAAAAAAAAAAAATATCAAATACAGAAGACGTCAGAACTTTTCCCATATATTTCCACACGCGTATATTCCTGTGTCAAGACCATGCGCCCCTCAAGACGGCATTTAAGTTTAATATCTGTTTACTCCCCGCGGGCTGTTTACCGATAAATAATAACAATAGACTCGCGCGTGCGCACGGGTGGCACGTGGCCGTTGCATTTTTATACGAAATCCATTCTCCCCGAAACGACCGAGTCTCGGTAGATTTCAATTAATAGCGTCGAAGTTCAGTGCTTCCTATCCGATGAAAATATCCCTTTCAACAAGGGCTGTACATTTTTTTATCGATTTATTTGCATATAATTAGGATAGGACAACAGCGGCGCGTAGCGTGCTAGTAATTTAATTACAAATTTTTCCGCAAACAACGTAATTCGTTACGAAATTACTAAAGTATACCAGGAACTTTAAAATAAATAATGCACGCTATTTATTATATTGATAACTAGTTAGACAGGTATAATATAAGGTAATTCTGAGACTGATACTTCGAATAATTTTATAGGATTCAGTTCCAGTCTGGATTAAAAAAAAAATAAAAATAATTTTAATAATTCCGGTTCCGGTTTTAAAATTTTGTTATTAGTTAAATGGATTTCCATTTTAAATAATAATAATAATAATAATAATAATTCAATTGGTTTCGGTGGATTCGGTGGCTAAATTTTTCAAGATCCTATTTATTAGATGTCGGGTCCAGTGTTAGGTACCATAAAGGTGTATTATATTATTTTTACAAACTAAATTATTGTTAATATTTTAGAATTATTTTTTGCTCTTAAATTTAAACTTCTCGATGTTGCACAAACTATATATATATATATATATATATTTACTCGTAAAATAAAAATAACGTGACTTCATTGCAGTATTTTATTTGTAATTCAAATGTATTTCTGTGACTTTTTATAAATTGTAACAAGTAATATTGCATCATCAACGTATGTTATTGCAATGGAAAAGAGTTTAAAACACATTTGAAATAACCTGTTTTGAGTATTACGTCTTGTTGAGGCGTTACGTTGAGTATTATAATTGATTAAAAAAAAAAAAAAACGTTATAATATATTATAATCAGTTATCTACGATATTCGTTCGACAGTCGGGTGAGAGTATATTACACGTTTTTATAAAAAGATTTCTGATAACACGTTATTATTCAAATATTAGTCAGTTACGTATTTCTCATGCTCCGGATTTTGTGCGAAGAAAAAGTCCTCCACCGTGCTTTTCCGTCCTGCACCAATATCAACTACGACGTAGAGAACTTTGCGAAGTTGTTGTTTGTTTATTTTTTTTTAGGATTTTTAATATTATAAAAATTAATTATAGTATTATAAGTTACGAGTAATACAGTTAAAGTAATTTTTGAAATGAACGAGAATAGAAATCTTTGCACTTTTTTTAGACTTTTCGTCTACAATAATTTTTTTTCTTAACATAATAGTTGACTACCAATTAAAACTTTAAAGATTCTTTAAAGATACATTTATATAGTGTTTTTAGAATTTTACGAATTACCATGTAATATGACGTGATCTATTGTTTTCATTAATTTTGTAGGACGTTTTAGAGAAATCAATTTCAATAATAAAATACATAATATTATACTTATACTACCTAAATTTATAATTAATTTGATATCGAATTATGCCTATTTCACAGTATTTTAGCCAGTTAAAAGTATACCTGTATCAAATTTATTCTTCCAGCTCAAAATTTGGGTGCTACTCTTAATGTCAAATTACAAACAAATAAGTTGTTTTCAAAAAGTCAATGTTTAAATCGTTTTGAAATTGTCAGTTCTGAAGTAACGAAGAAATTTCATCATTCGGTGTTACTAAAATAATAGCTGCTATTCAAATCAAATGTCAACAATCGGAATATCTGTTACAGGACACTATTCAACCAAGCTTCTGCAAATAATATGGGTTGAACTATACTATTATTATTGTTTTTTCAAATTAAGTGTACTATTTTAAAGTTTATTAAAAGATAAAAAAATAAAATCATATAAAATTCAAGTCAATTTATCAAAAATATTTCGCTTCACTTTTGAACACTATATCAGTAGTCCACCGTCAGTCATATTTTGAAAATAATAAATATTAGTTAAAAATGTATTCAATTTTTTCATATATGCGAATGAAAACTTTAAACAAAATAAATAATTATTTATTTAACTTATTTAATCATGAGAAATGTAACTTTTATCTGAATCACTATTTTTTTTTTTTTTTTTTTTTTTTAATTCATCTAAATCTCATAATATTATAGTTGGTAGTTTTTAGATGATATTTTTTTGTTAAGATTTCATAATTTTTCCAAACATCAAATAAAACAAAGCAGTAAACTAGATTTTCATAATCCAATTTCAGATATTTAATCAAAATTTCAAAAAAAAATTATTAATATAAAATTTAAATTTTCACCAGTTTTTAAAAATATTATTACATCAGAATATATTATCTAAAAATTTGAACACTTCAATATTTTGAAAAATTCGCGTTAGTCGAGTATCGTCTTGTTTTTTATTCTTGGTATTAAAAGCTGCAATTTAATAGAACTTTATTCATACAGTGTGTGACTTACTACACTGAAAAAAATTCTTAAAATAGATTATTCAAATCAATTCTTCTAGGCGCTCAAACGAGTCTAGAAAATTTCATATAAAATGGTGATGTTTGTTTTCAAACCAAAACTTATTCGACTTTTAATTTACGTCGAAACTTTTTTATGTTCTCAAAGACATCTAGAATTTGCCCCTAGTCTAGCAACAACAAATTGTTTTCACGTTTATTATCGACGTCCGGAGGGTAGTACATGAAATATATTATTTATGACAGAAAAATTAAAAAATAATGTTATATTATTTGTGTTCAGCGTTTTTCTTTCTAGTGTCCCTTCTTCCCCGTTCGAGACATCTTGGCCACGCCACTGTATATTTTTACTCATGTCAAACAGGGCAGACGTACAACAACTACCACCTACCCCCTGTAGTAGGTACGCGGGCACGTGTTTACCGTATATATGATATTATTATAGCAAAATATATTAAAATATAATAGGTTGTTTGACTGGGATCACGCGAGCGGCCGAACGCGCAATATAACGACTAATGTGTATAATAATAATAATAATAATAATATAAGTACTACAACACCGGTGTGTGTCATATACGTCGTCGTACACTGGGCGTCATATTATTATCCGTAGGTTTTTTTTTTTATTATTATTTATTTATTTTTTACGTACACAAAAAACGTATGCCCGGGGAACTATGGCGATCGGAACGCAAACAAAACGGCCTGTTTTTTTTTTTTTTTTTTAGCGTCTCCGCCGCGAGGAAACGATAACGATACTCTGCCTACCACCGCCCCGCGTCCGATTCGTATAGGGGCGATCGATATCATCGTGTATTATAATTTTATTATTATTATTGTGATAATAACAATTTGACGTTTGTATTGTGCGGTAATAATAATTAGGGACCGGCGGACATGCAGTGGGATGGACGAAAAAAAAAGTTCAAATATGACTGTTGATACGTGTACAATAAAAACGGCTAATAATGTTATTATTATTATTATTATTCTCTTTACGTGCCCCTGGTGCGACGGCGGCGTTTTAACTGTCAATAGCAATGTGTAATATGTAATTTTAGACTGTTTTTGCCGAATTCCCACTGGTGCACGCTCACTCCGCTCTATGACACCGATCAATTTTCCTCCGATGCTAAATAATAACAACGAGTCACTTTCCCCCGGACTCTCGTCGTCCGCCACCTCGGTGTTAATTTACCACCACACCCTCTGAAACGTTTACGCGGACAATTCACAAGGTATTAACAAATACGGTGTATACAATTATTACTATTATTGGCGGCTACAACTATGATTTCGGATGTTATATTGCTTATATAATATTAAGCTACTAACTGCAACTGGCTGTAGATAAAAGTAAATAAATTTTAGATATTTGAATTAAAAACATAAAACGAAACGTACGCCTACGTATATAATATTGATTTTCTGCGGTTTTTTTTTTTTAAGATTGTTTGCGCTATTTTTAGATTTTTAGTGATTTTTTGCTTTTTTAAGCATTTTAAATGATCTTTTTGTCGTTTTATACACTTTTAAAAACCTAAATATTGTTATAACTGAAATATTAAGCGAATTTTAAAGAAAATTTAAGTTTTGTAATATTTTCATTCGCTATTATTGAAAAAATTGAATTTGTATAGTGAAATTAAGATTTGTATGTAGGGTTAGGTAATATTTCAAATCAATTTCTTGTATAAATATTTCTGATCAAAAAAATAGAAAATTTAAAACCTGTTAGATCCGAAATCAGAATCGGAGCCTTAATCTAGTGTTTCAAGTACCAAAATCAAAAACTCGAACCTAGATTTCACAATTTTGAGAACCTAAACCGGAATCAATAATATTACAGTGTAATATTACTCAGGCGCGGATCCAGAACACATTTACGGGGATAGCTATCTTGCTTTAAATTGCTATCATATTTTTTAAACATACTGAATATGATACTGGAAATTATCAATATATATTTACTGAAGCTCTGAACAGAATCGAATCGATGTATTGAAGAAATTATTTATCATTAATTCTTTGAAATTCAACACATCCACCAAAAGGTATTCCACCTGACGTGTGAAGAATACCCATCGTGCGAAATATGTCGGTTTTTCTAAAATTTTTTGAAAACGTCCTAGTATTCATCTGAGTTCTACGGAGGGGGCGAGCACCCCTTGGCCACCCCCTTGAATCCGCGCCTGATATTACTGATTTTTCATCAACTCACACTTAAATTACCATTATATGCAAAAAAATAATACGTAAGCAATTTCATCTAAATAATACATTAGTTTCGTGGCCTCACGGAGCCCCCTTAATATTTAATCGAGGACTTCCTCGTGTCTACATATCGACTTTTTAAAACAATCATCCTAGACAATCTTCGTGGCACTAGTTACATACACCGCACGTTCCGTTAGGTTAATGACACACGCGTCCACGGAGGCAGTGTGGGAATAGGGCGGGGTACTCGTGCCAGGGACAGGGAGTCGGGGAATTTAACGATTCGCTGCAACAGAGAATTTAATATACACACGAAATAATACTTACCTGTGTGTGTGTGTGTATGTTTTTTTAACCCTCTCTGCGACCGCAAAACACGCAAATACACGCGACACGTCACGTTTACAATGTGTTTTCATGCCGGTCACCGCGTGTTGTACCCACTAACCGCCTAACCCGTGTACGGGCTATTATAATTTTATTATTAATCACAATACTGTTTATTACTGTTATTACGGAACGCTACGCGTATGCGATGCGGTAAACGCGAAGAAAAAATGTATGAAAACATTACAACGTCACGTTTTCTTAATACCGGGGTGGCTTTTGAAACGCAGTCGGGGAAAAATCGTGTTTTGAAACTGAGTAAAAATCAAAAAAAAAAATCAGTTAAACCTCTTACGTCCACACCTCGTCACTGTGTGAAGTCTGTCGAAAGCGTACAAAACGGTCGAAAACTGGCGACAAATAATTACAATAATAAAAATTAATAATTATATTGACTCGGGACGGTATGGCGTTACTCGCCCCCCCCCTCCCAAATTAACTCACTCGAAAATTACCGACGAGAATTTCAAACTCGTCTAATGTATATATCGCGTCATAATATACGGTGGTGGAATTTTTTCAACATTTCCGTTCGCGCCGTCACACAATGGTCTAAATCGTAATCTGAGTTACATAAATTAATATTTCCACAGAAAATGAATATTTTTTAATGGGGTTTTTCTACAAAGATCAGTATTAAATTGTCATTTTGAAAATGTAATATTATTTTTATTCATTCCTAAAAAAAAAAAAATAAACAAAATATTTTTATAGAATTAAATTTTTGAAAAATGTGAATAAAAAATTTTAAAAAAATTAAAGTTACTAAATCATCGGTTTTGAAAAATTACTTTAAACTATTTTGGTGGAAAATAGCTATCAAGTATCTTTATCTGTTATCATTGAATAAAACGTTGCTATAAAAAAATTATCAATTGATCATCACGGTTGTTGAAGATTTTCTATGATTGTCATTAACAATTGCGTTAGCCTGTTTATGCTAAAATGATAATAATAAATTATAGTGTGAACAAGAAAAAAATTTCTAAAATTACAAATTGGAAATTTTTTAGTTTACGTTTTGGAATTCATATCTGTAAATATTGCAGTCATATACATTTAATAAGACTTGAGTAAAGATTAACCCTCTCCCTGGAAGATGGGCTTAATGCACCCTTGTATACGTATATTACCATAAATTTTGGTAAAATATGTGATCAATATTCCCTCATATCAGTCCTATATAGTGATGTTAAATTTCAGAAATTTAGTTTTTGTGAAATTTCTTACACGAGACTTCTAGATGTTTCCGGAAATTTCTGGAATGTATATAATTTAAAAATCACATAAATATGTATTTTTATAATAAAACTTAAATTTGTCTTTTAGTATTGCTCACTGAACATTAGTAAAATAAAAATTTTAAATATTTTTTATTTGTCTGGATGAATTAATTTTTATACTCTTTAACATTTTTTATAAACATGATCTCAAGACTATAATATAATATACACATATAAATATTATTTATATAATTTTTTTTTATTTATTAAATCATTAAATTAATAAAATCTTAAAACTTCACAATTGATTTTTATTATGAAACCTTTTAATGAAATTCTCCATGACTAGAGATTTCTAAATGGAAATTTTCCACTTATAACACTGGTTATAAAGTAATGCCATTAACGGTAGTTAAATGTGGTTCCCTATTTTTTTGATGTTATTAAACAAATCTACGGAGCAAAATAAAAATATTCCAATTTTAAAGTGCCAAAATAACGTATTTCGATAACAGTAACACCATAGGTACTAGATTTTCGAAAAATGCATGTGTACTCAAGAAAAAAAATCTAACTTTCGAACTCAAAATAATCATTTTGTATAACTATGTGCACTCAGCTAAAATTTGCACTTTAAATTAAGATATTTTCATATATTTACTTTTTAAATGTATATTAAACTAAAAATATTTTCACGAAATTTAGTTTCATAATGAATTATTGGGCTCTATTTTCAATTAAAATATCTTCATCACAGTACAAATTAAGTATAACTATATCATGCATTCTATTTTGGCTTATATAATGTTGGATATTAAGTAAGTTTTCAATTTATTTAATCGAGAGATTTATTGTACATCTTGTGCAGTGTGCACTATGAAACAGGAATATTGTTAACATAATATTTCGAGAAACGTAGGCAATTTCGATATCTTTTCATCAGAATCAGTCCCATAACATAAAATACAAAATTCAAAATAAAAAAAAAGCCGGGCATACTTAGTACGATGGATGTTCTTCGCACGATGGGTGGGATTCTCTTGATGGGTGTATTAAATTTTATAGAAACGATAAATCACTTCTACAATAAAACGATTGTGAACGAGAGAAGTTAATAATATAAAAAATAAATGAGAAAGAAAAATGTCCAAAATTTTTTTTTCACATTTTCAAAATAATCTTGCGCCAAAATCTTTTTTATATGATTTTCTATCTATGTTTAAATTTTCATAAAATTCGGATCAAAAAATGATGGTTTCCGAGTCGTTTTTGTCAAATATTCGGTAGTTTTTTCCAAAAAAAAAAAAAAAAAAATTGAAGAATTGAGAAATTCAAAAAATGACCTATTTAAAGTACAATCTAGAGGTAAATTCGATTTCAAAAAGTTATTGATCGAAACTTTCGGACAAGTATTTCTATACGAAAAGTTGTACACAGAAAAAAAAATAATAAAAAAAAAAAATAAATAAACATCATTGTAAAAACACTAGCTTCTCCACTTCATTCAGAATCTAAAAAATATATATGTATATAATTTTATCGGAAGCACTTCACTCGGCACCTACGAGTAACACGAATTGGAAAATGCGGCATTGAATGCTGTTGTTGAAATAACATAAATTCTGGTTATGGAATACGTTCGACCTAACACCCCTCCTTCGTGTGTCTATGCCACTTTATGAATCAGTTTCTTTTTTTTTTTTTTTTTTTTTGGAGGGAGAGGGCGTATGACTAGCTAAGACACCTACGTGGGGATCCTACAATATGCCGAAGCAATCGCGTGCTACAAAGTACATAACATGTCGTATCCGAGTCATAAATAATAAACCATAACAATGAGACTTTGGTGTGTAAATGCCGTCTGGGAATTTAATTTCCATCGGCGGATTGAAAAGAAAAAAGGCCGTATACGAAAACGAAATCCACTCGTCGAATCGTTGTTTGGTGTTACGTCAGAGTCAACGACCCGGCTTCGACGCGCGTAACTACACATCGATAAAACTATCGTACGGAATCGAATTAACGTCGGAAACTTTGATAACCCGCGGCCATAACACCACCGCATCAGACTGTTGTAGAAGGGGATGATTTTCAATCGCATTCGCGGTGGCGCAACTCGTGGACAAGGATCAGAATTCTCACGGAGGGTGCGATCGCACCCCAAGGCTGCCCACCACCGTGCAGTCGGTTTTTAAATAAACAATTGTGGTTTGATTCTTTGGAAAAAAGAAAAATGGTTTTGAAATTGACTTTTTCTCTTTTGAAAACTGACGGAATATGTCTGTATGTGAAACATAACGTTTTACCGACACACGCGTACGATGCGTGGCTTAAGAGGATTGAAAACGGTGAATTTTCTTCAGTGTTTATCGTTAAATTTATTGCTCGAGATGAATACGCACGAATTGACTTTTATTTATTTTGAAACGCACGTTGAAAAAATGCACTCGTTTTAAACAAAAAAAAAAAATGTTCATTTTTTATTTTGGTACCGGGAAAAATTCTATAGAAAAAAAAAAAAAAATTGCGAAATAACTGGTTATGTAATATTATTCGTAGCCAACTGGTCGAATTGTGTACTTAGTTCATTATATCTTCACTTAATAAGATTCTCAGTCTCCGTGATTTTCGATAAACGGCCAAACTTGTGGTTCCAGAGATGGGGGACGAATTAAAATTTTAAACTTCCCTCCCCTTCCAAAACCATAATAATTAAAATATTATTCGTAATTAACATACGTATAAAAAAAATTCCTGGGGTGGGATGATCACCCCCATAAAACCGTAACTGAGTACCTAACTAACCTAACCTAACCACCACTGGTTTCAAAACAATACGAACGTTTTGGAAATTATTTAAAAAATAAATCTAATGTAAAATTAATTATATCTTTCAAATTTGAACTATATTATCGTTACTTGTGATGAAAAATAATGATGTGTGAAAATATTATAATCTAAAAACGAAAAAAAATTAAAATGTGTATGAAAAGTAAAAAAAAAAAAGATAAAATTATATTTTTTGAAAAAATTTGTGGAAGAAATAAAGTTAACGAAAATTGGGTTTTCAATGAAATATTAAATATTATAAGAAAATATTTTCTTTTAATCTCATTTTTAGCGATTTGGCAAATATAACAGTAGTGATTGTTGTTTGCACAACGTATTTTAACCACATTTGTTTTTTTTTTTTGTATGTATTGAAATATTTTTTAAAAGCACTTCATAAATTTAATTTGATTGTTATTTTCAAATATCAACACATTGAGAGTTGATAAATATATTTTATTTTATAAATTAAATTTTAGATTTTTCATGGATAAATATTATTTGATTTCTTTGAGTAATTTGTGAGTAGTAATCATAAAAATGTTGATTGAATTTATCTTGAATTTGGTTATGATTCTGTAATCAGTTCTTCCCTATCTGTCCCAATGGTGACAAATCAAACGCTATGATATATACACATTTTTATTTAAAACCAATTTCAAAATTTGGATAGGAAATATTTACAAAATATGAATATGGGCAGCATGGCTTGATTCGAAACACGTAAAATAAAAAAAATCTTTGTTTAAAGTAATTTATTGGGGTGTAATTACAAAAAAAAAAAACCGTTAAATGAATTAAAAATATAAAAATGATGCACAAAGACAAAGGAATAAATTTAAAAAATAAAATCATCAAAAATTGATGAATAAAAGTTTCAAAGTTCAATTAATTGTAACATGACACAATATTGTGCGTTAAAAAGTTTCCGGATTGGCAATTAAAGTTTGAAACATAAATTCTTTTCATGTTTTTGAAATTATTTGTAATAGGTTATTATTTTTTTATACTTTTACCATAGGATTCGTATGAAAATAAATTTCTGTATATTAGTTAGTTTATTATAATTAATAATGTCTTATTCTGTGGTCTTTGGTATTTATTATAAAATAGTCATTTTTTTCTAAACTTTTGGGCCGAAAAAACAAAAGTCAACGCCGTTTTCGTAGTGATATAGATAAATCAATGCTCTATCAGAATATGACGTGACGGACAGAAATATGTTAAACGCGAAGTAGTAAAGTTACTGCTTTTTTCTTGGGTTGAGAGGGGCGGGGAGGTAGGTGGTGTACGTCTCCGCCGTGATTGACGGCGAAAATTCTTTTCCAGTGAAACTCGATTCAAACGATAATCTCTTTCGGCCGATATTTTCTCGTTGCGTGCAATATCGAAACAGCGATGAAAGGGAAAACTCGACTCTTGAAGTGTACCAACGATGCGAAACTTTTGAAGCTATACGACTAGCCGAAAATTGTTTATCGTAAAAAGAAAAAAAAAAGAAAAGAAAGTATTGAAAACAACCGTAGGAAAAAATATATATTATAATAATATAATATATTGTTTTACCAACGAAAATACCTTATCTTCCGGTTCGTTTGTAATTAAAGTGAGGATTCTTTGGGTTTTTTTTTTTCGTGTATTTATCGAATGTGCGCCACTCGACGGGATGAAAAAAAAAAAACGCCCAGAACGATATCGATCACACAGTTGGTAAGAGGAAGAGAACGCGATACACGTTATTAGTCGTATTTTTCATACTTTAAAATACAACATCGGATCGAAAGGTCTTTTCGTTTCACGAGTTCATTCATCCCCAAAAAAACTACGACACTACGGAGAGCAATAGATCATATTTGTGTTTACTCAGGGATCCCAGATTTGTTTATTAAAAATACGGGACATCTAAAATGTTACTTCTAAATTATAATTTACATAGAGGTTAGGGAAGGGTGAGGGCTCAAGGATCATCAAAACCAAAATTTGAAAGTCATAACTTATAATTTTTGAACACATAAAAGTTTATTTTTACTTCTTAAATAAGTACTAAGTTTTTGTACCTGAAAAAATATAGAAAACTAATATTATTAGTTATTAAGACTTAGTTTAGTCCTACAAAATTAAATGAAGGTGATGTATTTACAAATTTATACAAACTTCTAGTAAATATTTGATTTTTAGTAATATTATCAATTTATTCAGATATTATTATTATTATTATTTATCAATTATTGAAATAATAATATAATAATAACAATTTATTTTTGAAACTCCTTTAAAAAAAAATACATATGGGACGGATCATCCGAAATACGGGACCAAAGTGTTATTTTGAACCTTTTGTCGGGACACAAGGACGCTTTATTCAAATACGGATCATAAGAACTAAAATATTTAAGGTTTTTTTTTTTTTCATAGTTTTTATAATAAGTTTAAATCTATTGAAATAAATGGATTTTAAAGTCACTTCATTTGAACAAATTACCAAACGAACGGTTAACTGCAACACTTGTACAATTTCTGTTGATAATATTTGACTCAAAATTTTATTGTTAATATCCTATGTTTACTAAATTAAATAGAATAATTACCAAGCGAACAAAATGTTTGAAAGGATTCGAATACATTTTGGGATCGAGAACTTTTTGAACACATGTAATTGATTTCCAACTGAATATTAAAAGAACAATATTTAAATGTACCTATTACATGTTATCACGTCTTAAAATAATTTTTAAAACATAAAAATTCGCTGTCAGTTTTTTAATCTAAGAGATGATTATAATTATGTTACTTAATGATTTTGTTATTTTTGAGTAACGAGCGATTTTTTTTTAAAAACCAAATAGTTGTGTATAAGAGGGACCGTGAGGTTCAATATCAACTTACATCGAACTTTTAATTTATTGAAATGCGTGCGAAATGAAAGGATTGACAAAACTGACGTTAACTAAACATTCATAAAGCTCGTACACAACGAATCGTAACCTTGAGCCTTTCATTACCGACACGTTTTTAAATGGTTTTTTTTTTAATTATCAAAGAATAATATATTAACCTTTTGTTAATAAGGGCGGTGCTAGAAATGTCAAAAACATTTTCACTCTTTAGCGGCAACGGAAGTTACACGAATATCGATTTGCCATATGAATGCGTCGTTTACGCGTTCAAGATGATAAAATATTCCAATAATATTATTGCTAAATAAACATTTTAATGTAGTAAAAATTCAAAGTGTCATTTTATGACACGACTTCAATTATTTAAAAATAGTAGCTCGTGATTAAAATGTGTGATAAAAATCATTTATTTTTTAACGTAAATAATTGTAAATTTATGCATTTTCATCTTATAAAAATCCCAATATTACCTATCAACATTTTATCTCTATTTCCAAAATCGTGCTCATTTCCCAATTCAAAGATTTAAGCATTATCTTTGACTCCAAAATAAATTTTTCTTTTCATACAGAAATGATAAGGGATAAAGCTATCCGTAATTTGGGCTTTATTTAGCGCACTTTTATTTCATTTATGGACTCTACTCATTTAAAAATTCTTCATTGCTCTATTTTTCATTCCCATTTAGAATAATAGGCTCATATTTGGATAAATAATACATCAAAACAAAATTCTACTCTAGACTTTGTTCAAAATAATTTTTAGGTTCTGAATGAAGTGAAGAAGCTAGTGTTTTTACAATAATGTTTATTTTTTTTTTCTGCATACATTTTTTCAAACGGATCTACTCGTCTAAAAGTCTAGAACAGTACCTTTTTGAAACTGGATTTACCTTAAGTTGGTTATTTAATTTCTCTATTCTTCATTTTCTTTTTTTCTTAAAAAACTATCCAAAAGCTGACAAAAAAAAACTCGGAAACCATCATTTTTTGATTATTGATAATTAAGATAACTGAATTTACAAGTCTTTTAAATTTTTCGATTGTCACGAATATCTCGTGATGGTGACTAATTAAATTCTTCACATCATTTTTTTTTGTTACTACCCTAATTTTAAAAGATAATTTTTAGAAAAAAAAAATAATAATTAGAGCCTTTCGTTTAGAGAAACAATAAATATTACTATAAAACTATACGGTAATGTAACAATTATTTTGACCAATAGTTTATTTTACGTAGCACTGAATAAAAACAATTTGCTAGTTAAGTAAGAGTTAGTAAGAAAAAAAATAATAATATTATTATTGGCCCAAAAAAACAACAAAGAAACGCGAGCTTTGAATTTTGTCAAAATCACTATTATCTTTCTGTTTTTGATAGAAAAAAAAAAAAAAACCCTGACACAATGGCTTAAGTCACACGTAGTATAATAGTCGTTCCCATAACGAGGACTCAACTGTTACAAACGATTTATTTTTTTATTTTTCTCGGAATTCAACCACGAGTCATTTATTATTTACCAGAACGCAATAAATTATTAACATATTTTTACGTTCTGTTTCTCTTCTGTTTACTCGATTCCCACGCTGCTTAGGAATAAATCGGATGCACTAAGGGTGTTAAGGTGTGCATTTGTGATATTTTTTTAATAATTTACCGAGATAAAACGTGAACTAACAACGTGGCGAACGCAGAGAGAATTATTATTTTAAACACATAAAAGAAAAAAACGTTTTTGTCGCGTTTCTTAAAAAAAAAAAAAATAAAAAAAAAATGCATAAATATGTACACAAACCTGCTTATATCAACGTCGTTATATGATTATATATTTACATACCGACGTATAAGAAAACGCTTATTATGATTTTTCCCGGTGCCAAGGATAAAGGCGAGAAATGAGGACCCGTTTTATTATTATTATTATTATTATTATTATTATTATTTATATTTGTTTTGAATTCTTGACGAAAGTCACGCAGCAAGTACGACGTCGTATAATATTATATCCCTTACAGCAATAACGATAAAAACAATAAACGTGTTTGCATCGTTAAAAAGGAATTATTGTTAAAGTTTAAAATTTCACGCGGTCAATTTCTGTATGTTTAATTCGTGTTATCGAACGTACCCGAAGATCAATGACGGGGATCTTGAGCGAATATATAAATACGTTTTTTTTAATTTGATTTAATGTTTACCACGAGTGGTGGCTTTTCTTTTAAACGTAAAACCATTAAAAAAACAAAAAAAACCATTCAAATCTGTTAAAAATTAAATAAATAACCGAAATACATATATTTATTATAATACGAAATACTACAATAAGTTTTTAAAAGAATTCCCGGAATGATTTCGAGAAATTATCCATTGAAAGTCTGTATTTGAAAATACAAAAATACCTTGAGTAAAGATAGAAAAAAAAAAAAAAAAAGGAAAAATTCAATACAACAGCTCTTCTTTGTAAGTATCTGACGTACGAATCGAATTAGGAAAACGCTTTTTTTTTCCACCGGGAAAAAATAATTTTAAATTACAATTTACGGAAAACTCGCAATGCAAACAAATCAGTATTATGTTCAACGGCTTTATTATTCAGAATATATAATTCACAAAATGTGCATTCATTTTCTCAACGATTTTTGTTTTCAACAGTGTATTTATTTTTAATTTTTAGATTAAATCGGGAGTTCAAAGTGGATATCAAAGTCCCAAAAACGTCTGAAATCGTTATATTTGTTATCCTTCTTGTCCTTATTACCAACCGTAGACAATACTAAATACGCCAATGTTGTGCATTAAGAGTGGCGTAATTAAGACTACTACCTTTTTTATATTAAATAAACACTTAGTTATTATTATTAACATTTAAATACCAAATTATTCTTTCCTGGACTCATTGTTGATCTGGTTAGATCTGGAAATCACTGGCAGTCAAATTTAAACCTAAAAATCACCAGTTGTTGACTTTACAATTACTCAAAAATGTGTAAATTTTTTTCAATTACTGTGCTATTATATGACGTACAAAAAAAAAAAATATTAATACCTAACATATATTTATTTTCTGTTAAATATTGTTTTTTCATCTACAATCTACATATTTACTTTTTTTTTAATTTTACCAAATTTACGAAACCATAAAGAAAATTATAATCATTTGGCAGTTTGACTTTTGAATTTTTGAAAATTATTATTAAAGAACCTTATTCAATGCTAAACACTTATTGCAACTACTTAATATCAAAAAGCACGATCGTAACTCGGCGTTTATTGCATTTAATATACGTAAGTCATACACTTCGTCTGATTATTAATATTGAGTTTTTTATCGTTTCAAAATTAATTTATTAACAAATCCAACTTTTACTTCATTTTATTATATTTTTTTAGGCAGTTTTTTTAATCGCTATTAAAACCTTTTTGCTTTTCATCAGATAGTTCGATCTACGTCATTTCTAAAGTCACCCATGTGTATATGAAGGACACAAAATATTCGCCTTAAATATGGCAAATACTTTGTAGAAAAAAAAAAAAACACCCTTAAGATCAAAGGTTCAAAATTATGTGTTATAATCGCCTTAATGATGATGCGGGGAACGTTAACAAAACAGTTGGTTGGTATATTGATACTTATTATTTCATTTGTGGCACATTTTAAACCATAACGTCGAAAAGCATAACGAAAACAAAAGTCTCGTGTCGCTGAATCCACCCTATTCTCTATTATTCACCCCATTCATTGCGTCACCGTTGGCGTATGCGATAGGGTGGTAATTGAATGGTCGCGGAGAGAACGCGCGACTTTGGATTCTCGCGTACACCGTTCGACTGTTATGATGTTCACACGCCGGTGCGAGCAAACGCGGACGACAACGGACGTTTTGCGGAAATGCAATTACCCTCGGAAAAGTAAACGGCGCCAAAAAGGTAGTCGTAAAAGAAATGATCGCACCTCCGGCAATCGAATCGGAGTTTCTCGCTAAATTTATTGTCGTGCAATAAAAAGGGTGCTTCTGCGAAAAATAAATACCTCCTTTATACTACAAGTGATCGATACTTATTTAAGTATTTAATTATGCACTAAAAACTCGTCGAAAAGCATAAATTATGCACTTTAATACAGTATTAAAGTTTTAAAAATATGCTCTAAAAAATTTAAATAATAAATGAATTAAATATTTTTTAGCTATAATTTCCAACTTCTTATTTATTCACTTAAAAATAAAACCATGTTTAGCATTTTTATATGCGCACTTGGAATATTAAGTTTCAGAAATAATTCATAAAACAACAAAAAGTAAATAGTGATTGGATTCTGTCTATTCTAATGAAAAAGTAACAGTATATAATATGTAATAATAAATCATAACTGCTGAAGAAGATATCGTACAGTTATACTTATTGTTTTCTACAGAGGGTAATTTTTCTCGCTCTAAAATTATTTTTAAAAAATTTAAAGCCAACAATCTGGTTGATATCTAAAAATATTTGAATAAATTTTTTTTCCAAATTTTGTCTAAGAAAAATATGTGCTCACGTAATCGGTCGTTTGTTTAAGTGTTATATTAGTATTAGTACGCGTCATAATAATTTAAAACATAAATAAAAATTGATTAGTCAACATTTGAATCGTATTGTGAGACAAAAAAACTGTCAAACAAACTTGGGAAATATAAGTATGAACACAATATTAGTTATACTTTTCAAGTATTCCGAAAACTTTTGTCAAAAGTATTTGATGATAATTTTATAGCATTCAAACTTATGTTTTTTATTAGTGTTTTGCTGTCACTTACATTAAATTTAAAGCTAATTTTTATTATTTTACACATTTATAACATAACAGTAATTATAACTGACAATTATTTATCAAGAATCAAGACTCCGGAAAACACAAATCTATTACAATAAATAATAATATTACCTTTTGTCACGTTGTAGAACATCAGTGATATGTGCAAGTACATATTATTATAATACATTTTTAAGAATGGGCTAATGGCCATAATTTCAAATTTTCTAATGAGGTACACCTATATATATATATATATATATTTTTTGTTTTTGGAAAATATTCAAAACATAATTTTTAAGTACATCCGTGTTATAAAAAATATTCTAAATAATTTATTCTGAATGCTATTATTTCTCTCTCGAGTATTAACGGCACAAATACTTTTGATAAGTGTTTCTCTTCCCTAGTTTGCTGTCGTCGAATTTTCAAACGGGTAGATTCCACCACCGCTGTCGACACGAGTGACGACCCTGAGCACAACTACTGTGTTTACGCGCTGAACGTATTCAGCCGTGGAAATCGGCGCGGTGCGGTTTAATAATTGAAGATACGTGTTTGGCGTTGGAGTGTGTGGTCGCGGCTAACCGTCGATTCGGAATACCATTGACGCGGGCGATACGGGCATTATAATAATATTATACGTGGACGAACACAATGCGCAACAGTGCCACATAATAATAATAATAATATGATGATGATGATGATGATGATGACAATAATATTGTTCGACTCCCTGTGTTGTACGCAATACAATATTGCGCGTGCCTAATGAAAAGTGATGAATTCATCACGCCGCACGTGTACCGCGTAACGTGTGTCATATTATGATGTTATTATAGCATAATTAATTTGGGCGATCGCCATCCGACCCACTCCAATTATCCAGTCCGCCACTCGCTGCTCGACCATTATACTCGTCGTCGTCGTTTGGAACGTCTATCGCGTTTGCATTATCGTGTTAGTCAATAACAATAATAATAATACGATGAGTGGTGCCGTTATTGCGCGAAGCCATTTAGCGTTCGAAATTCATGGGGGGGAGGGAAAGGGGGTTTTCTGGAAATTTAGTAAATTTCGTTCTGAACGAAATGTTTCCCAACACAATGGTTGGGGGAGACGTTTTATTTATTTATTTTTTTCTAAAAAAACCACAAATAATTCGTTGAAAATTTATAATTTTAGCTAATAATTTTAAAACGTAGCTTCCTTAACACAAAATTTCAATCAATGAATCGTGTTTTTAATATTTTGAATTTGTAAAATTGTGACCTTTGATGTATTCAAATATATTTTTAAATGCATTACTACATTTTCATTTTTTTGGGATATTAGGTGAATTCTTTACTGCAGTAATATCTAATTATCATTTGCATTAAAATCGAATTATAATCTATATGTATAAAGGAAGAATCTGGAGGGTTTAAAATGTTCAGATTAAAATATAATCATTTTGTGTTCAGTATTTATTTGCTTACTTCGAAAATATCAAAATTATGAAAATAATAGTTTATACACACCATTAGGAATATACAACGTGAATACAGAATAAAATATATTTAGAAGTTATACTAAGGGTTGTAAAGGGGTGGAAAAATCTGAAAAATAGGGATGGTTTTGAGGCTAGATACAATCTCCCCTCCAAAAAAATCTGGAGCTAAATTGATGGGGATCAGGGTTGGACCATCAGAACTGACGTCAAATGCCCCATTAATTATATTCTTATACATGGAGAAAAAACAGTAGAATTATTTTATTTTTAAATTTAATAGGTACTATAATTATTACGAAAATCTATTATATCTTATACAAATTACAAATGAATGATATTAATTTTAATTTAAATACCAACATTAATTATTTTAATCAAAACATAATAATACGTTGTAATAGTTGAAAAAAAAAGTAATTGGTGACTTCATTAAAGTTATACTTCGCGTTCAAAACTAATGTATATAATTCTTAAAATATTCTATCAGAACAGTAAAATTCCAGGATGACTCTGGAACAGGGTAAATATCCTTACTGACACCGCGTAAAAAGACTTTGGTTATCATGTGACCCGTGTAACAATCGTATACGTCCCGTATAAATCCCGTTTCCACGTCTTGTTTTTTTTTTTCTAAAATTTGATGGCGATTGCACGATAAAATCATATTTGAATGAATTAATCACACATTATTATTTTTAAAAGTGTCCTGAATTCGTTATCAATGTTCATTAGAAGTAATGTGAGTGACAGCTCTGGGGGTAGGAAAAAAATACTATTACTTTCTACCTACTACCAATGAATACCAAAAATTGTAGAAGTGTCTTGTTAAAAGTAGCTATATCTACTCTATATTACTACAAAATATATTATTTACTAGTTTGTAATTATAATTGTACATGCTTTTTCCCTTTCCAAAGGGACGTTTATTTCGTCATTAGGAACGCAAGGTTTTTTATTATTATTATATTTTATTCACTGTTACCCTAGTTTAAGCACTATAATGGTAGTAATCAGAATGATTTAGCGCGTACCTTCGGTATTGTTTATTTTTTTCTATTTTCTTTTTTTATATGTACACACATTTTCGTATAGAAATACTTGTCCAAAAGTATAGACCAGCAATGGTCAGGTTAGCTTTTTCAAAACTTGGGAAAAACTCAACAAAATTTGGTGAAAATGACTCAAAAATATAATTTTTTATAATGAACTATAATAAACTGAAGCTTGGTTTTGAAATCGTCTTATTGAAGTAATTATTTATCGTTTATTTGTAATTCAACACAATGGATCCCACTCGAGGAGCGAAGAATACCCAATGTGCTGCAAAGTAAGTCTTTTTTTTTTTTTTTTCTTGTTTTGTTTTCTTCAATATAATATTATAATAATATTATTATAAAATAATGTCGCGAACGAAGTCGTGGTGTCGGTGTAATTATTTCCCGTGCGTAGACGCGCCTCTATAAAATAATATTATTATAATAATAATTGCAGTGCCCGTGCGTGTTTGTTTTAAAAGTGTACACAACATTATACGAGCACTGGGCTAATTATTTTCCGGCGGGCCAATTAACGATCGTTATTAAGATAACGCCGGTGCGCGCGAGGCCCGCATTTGTCTTCATTGTTTTCCGCGCGCGTGAAACGAATATGAAATTTGCATATCGCATTAACGGCGGCAGATAGGTGTATTGTAGGTGTAGGCGCACAATGTACACCGATGCCACGTGCCGATTTGCATATTATACTGGCCGTGATGCGCACACTACTGTGAACTGGATTCGAAATTGAAAACAATTAACGCGCGTGTACCTGCAGACGCGCGTTGTTTTGTCGTGTTCTTTTTCATTCGTTCCGTTTTTATCTGGATTCGCCCAGACGCGTTGGCGAATGTTTTTTTATCGTCCGCCGCCCCCTAGTCGTTTCATTGCGCGGAATCAAACGATTGCAACAAAATTACACCTTCAAAATTATTGGTAACACAAACTACTTCTCTGTAGGAAGTCAACGCGTAAACAGTTAGTTAAAGTTAGGTATTAACACAATATTATTATATTGTTCCAGCAGAGTACAATGATTAACGAATTGATTTAACGTGTTCGAACGAGTCAAATTAATTTTAATTTTTTTGTTTTTCGTGATGATGGCAATTTCTAACTTTAATTCGTTTAGTAATTGTGTATTATTATTTTTTACACGTATTGAGAACATTTTCTCGTTTTACTTTTCAAAATTTTATTTCACCTGCCGATATCATGATCCATGAAAATTATGCGACCATGGTAACTCTACTGAGAATTCAGAAATTGAAAAATGTCCAGTTACAAATTTAATAAGTACAGTTATAAAATGTTCAATCTGTAGAGAGGAATTTTCTGACCACTTTTACAAACCAAAAACGTACTAACGGATAAAAAAAAAAAAAAAAAAATTGTAAAACCAACACGCACGTACTCCGCTTACTTAAAAAAACCTAATGGAAATATATTTATTTATTGGAACCATTCCCTCCTCCCAAACCCCAAAGCCAAAATATTTCTCATATTTCTGTCTATGTATGTTTAAATTTTCATAAAGTTTGGATTAAAAAATTATAGTTCCGAGTCTTTTTTGTCAAATTTTGTGTAGTTTTTCCGTAAAAAAAAAAAAAAAAGAGGAATTGAGAAATTCGAAAAATAACAGTAAAGTACAGTCTAAAAGAGAATTCAGTATCAAAAAATTGCTGATTGAGAATTTCGGACAGGTATTTTCAAACGAAAAAGAGTTTACAGAAAAAATAAATAAAAATCATTATTACAACAATAACTTCTTGCTTTTTGTTTGTAATATTTACCCTGTTTTTGAATGATTGTTCACACACACGCACGCACACACACACACACACACACACACACACACATATATACTTACATACAATATGTATATAATAAACATAAATTTTGAATCGTCAAATAGTGAAAATATAATTATTTTGTTTATCAGCAATATCATTTAACTTTAAACGCCTATGAAAAAAAATTAATCAAATAATGACTGCAAGGATTTTTCAGTTCCGTTATTCAGTATAATATACGATTGAAATCTCGCTAAGTTTTCTAGTTAATCAATTCAAGTTAAATAAAGTATTTTGTAAGACTATCATTACGTTTTTTCTAAATACGATGTTATCAAAATAGTTGCTAAGGGAATTTAAGGGTGTTGGTACCCCCAAGTCTCTAAGTCTTCCGAATTGCAATATTTGGTTCACGAATAAGTAATAGTGAGCATAGTCTTATGCGGTGTGAGAGAGGGAAAAAATGATTTATAAGTTACAACTATTAAAAGGAGTTTTATCTAGGTATCCAAAAAAACATAAAAATGAAATATTGTGTAGTTACAAAATTGAAAAAATAAATAAATAAAAACAGGAAGTGGGATAGGAATTCGCAAGTGACTTTGGTGTGCAACGAGTGTAATGAGAATGACAAACCCAACCCCCCTCCCTGGCCCGAGAAATTACATGACGTTTCCACCTACACGCTAATAGGGTTATGATTTTTGCTATATCACACCGTATTCGCGTAAAATTATTTTGGGAAACGCCGGACCTCGTTTCTACCCGTCTTTCGACCCGAACCATTCAATCGGGTGGAAACGTATACATACACACATAGGGTTCTCATTCAGCTTTCATCAATTGTTCGAAAAAATTGCACGCGTTTACGCTCGAATTCTTTCGTTGCTGACTCGTGTTTTGAACTCGAATCGAAGTATTATTATTAGGGCTGTGAATTTAATGCACTGAAAAACCTTAAAAAATGCATTAAAAATGTCAAAAATATTCAATATAAAATGCCAAAAATTGTAGTATAAAATGCACTTAAAATGGTTTTTAATTTAATTTTTGTATTTATTTTTATATTATAGGATATTATACATAACTATATTATAGTAGATTAAATTTTACATGCATATAAATATGTTTATTTGATAAAATAAAAATAAAATTGTTGGTTGAATTTGAATTTTGTATGATGCTATTCACCTGAAACATTTTTTGAATTTGATGTATATACAGCATGTGTAGAACAAAAAAAAGTTTCGAAAGATCTAATCCAAAAGTTTCATCCGTACCTATCAATAGATGAAAAAAATCATCTTGCTTGGTTTACATTCTCTGTAGTATTTACAATATTTGAGAAATGTTTTTTTTTTTTTTTTATTTTAAGCCGAAGTTAAATACTCTTAAATTAAATTGGTGATTTTATAGAAATGGCTTTTTTCTAAAGAAATCAATAATTTCTTTGATTTTTAATACATCAATCTTAAACAACTATGATAAGTGTGTAGAGTACCCAAAGTGCAATGTTTTCGATTATTTTGTAATTATTATTCGAAAATGCTTCATTTGTAATTTTTAATAATCGTTCGTACCGTAAGACTGTAAGGAAGAAACTAAATTACACATGTGTTCAATGAATATGTGATCAAAATTATTCTTAATTATTATATTAGTAACAAGAGTAATTTTAATATTTTCACAACTGATAATTTGTATAGACAAATTTTTTTTTGTTTACCCATTTTTTTGTCAGAGATGAAAATTTAGGAATCTAACAAAAAAGATATTTATTTAGATAAGGCGAAAGATGACCGATTATAATTTATTTGCTTTGGGAGCAGGAGGCTATTTTATTTTACGTATATGTTGTATCCCTGTACTGCGTAATATGAAAACGATTCAACATTTATCGTGGGCTTATAAATTATTAAAAATATTTTGTAAATAAAGACCCATACTCTTTTAGATCAATAACCCAAGTTCAATACGAAAATAAATAATGATAATTTATTCATTAGGGGCTCCTTCCTCGTTTTTGAAGTTAATAAACAACTGGGGAATAAAAAAAGATGACTTCGTTCTTTAAACTGGATGAGAAAAAATGAAGTCTATTATAGCCAATATTTTTGATATAAAAAAAATTCAAGAAAGGACACCATTGATAAGAGTATAATATTATGAAAGAAAAACATAATCAGATATTTTGTCTTTGGCGTGTGCTCATTTTGAGTATAATGCGTATAATATAAATACAGTAAATCTTTACGAAATTTCTAGTCAAAAGATATAAAAACTTTTAGTGTCGTTCATTCTAAAGCACTAATTATTTTGCGGTTTTACTTTTATCATCATCATTATTATTATTATTCGTAATCAGCGGTCTCTAATGTTTGAATATTGTAAAGACAACAATTATTTATTTATGTAAAACGTATTAGTGAATTTGCCGCGCGAAAAGTTTATTGAAGATAATAATCACGGAGTCTCAGACATTATTAGACGAGATATTAAATTTAAAAAGACGCTCGCCGACTTAAGCATGATATACAAAAAGGGAGTTTGAAATAATAATTTTGAACCCCATTCTATATTAATTAAAACGTTCGTCCGCGACTGTAGTTAGTAATTTTGTATTATAAGAGATATTTCATTAAAAACCTCTATATCCCTTTTAGTGCCTTATTTTACTCACTAGACTCTGCTAACCTATTAGCGCACATTTATAATATATTTTCAACTCATACGGTTTTAATAATGGCCAAATTATCACTTCTAACGAGCATACAAATATTCGTGCAATGAAATACAAATTCGAGTGCATATCATAATGAACTCGTCAGGGACGTAAGAAAAAAAAAAGTCAGACATACTTCGCACGATGGGCGTTCTTCGCACAATGAGTGGGATTCTTTTGACGGGCGTATTAAATTTTAAATAAACGATAAATCATTTCTTCAATAAAACGATTCTGAACGAAGGAAGTTAATAATATAAAAAATAAATGAGAAAAAAATATGTTAGAAAAATGTCCAAAATTTTTTTGTTCACATTTTCGAAATTTTCTTACGCCAAAATCTTTCTCATATGATTTATATGATATATGATATATGATATATGATATATTTATATTTATACTCATATGATCTCAAAAAGTTACTGATCGAAACTTTTGGACAAGTATTTCTATACGAAATGTTGTACACAGAAAAAAAAATAAAAAACATAAACATCATTGTGAAAACATTAGCTTCTTCACTTCGTTCAGAATCTAAAATCAGCTATGTACATCAAACCAAAACACCGTCGAACCGAGTTATTCAGTTATTTTTTTCTATTTTCATTATATTATATTCAGCCGTACTATAAAAATATAACTCACACAGATCACAACACATGTCAGAATACCATTGCAATGAGTCATGTTTTCAAAAAGTTTCGGTTATCCTATTAAATTATAACAATTTGATTTTAGATTAGAAATTTTTCAATATTATAAGTTATAACAATATTAGATTATTAGGTTTAACACTGATACTTTGGGAGCAATTTAATAGATTCGGTATGTTCGTGTCATAATTGTTGTGTATCGGTCCCATGTGAAATGTTTGTTATGGTTTGTGTGTTACGTATAATGAAAGTAAATTCGGTTGTAACATCGAGAGTTAAAAAAAAAACAAAAATACGTTGGTATTATTTACTCTTCGGGGGACACTCTCAGAGGGTGTGTTAACGGAGCTCCAATAAATATATTGAACAATAAATTTGATAGCTTTATGTTGAATAACCTGTGTTCACCCACTGATTTTAACGAAAACACATAATATTATCAATATATACATATATAGGGGCCTATGACTCCTAATATAAGTAAACTTGTATTTATGTAAACCTTAAAAACCGTATATTCCAACCTTTAAGAAAATAATTCTACCGTGTGAAATCTATTAATATTTAAAAGCTATTAGAAATTTTCTGAAAATCACATATTGATCCGAACACTTTTGCGTATTGTAAACAATTGTATATTAAGAGGACGTTACACACATATGTGTTGTCTCTATCTGTCCCCAATGCATTGCCTTACTTTTTCCTTATCAGTTTTTTTTTTTTTCTTTTAACGTGAATGTGTAAGTGCGTAGACGTTACTTAGAGTTTTAACGGTCTTAAAACAAAAGCGATAACAATAAGGCGGTGACAATAGATAACATTATTATTATTATAATTTTATGATGTACTTATACCGAAAAATAAAAATTTCACATCATTATTTTATTCGTAAATATTAAGTGGATGTTTAATATTTTTTGTGTTTTATTCGGTATTTTTCGGCTCGACTCTTCTTCCAATTAAATAATATTACCTCACACCAGAGATGGGAAACTCTAACTAATAATATAACTAGTACTTAATAACATATTACTAATAATTGTAACTAGAAATGTAACAATAAGCCTTCACATAAAATTACTAAAATTATTTCGAAAGTTTCAACAAAAATTTTATAAGTTAGTTCTTTAACTTAATTTTTATGACCTATTAAAAAAAATATAATAATAATTTGTGTACTTTCAACAATATTAAAGCAATTTTGTATTGAAACGATTTTTTGTGTATTATTCAGGTCATAAATGTATTTTGTTTTTTCAGGGCATTGTACAGTATTATGAGGGCACTGAGGCCCTAAGTAATAATAAATTATTCTATTTCATGAATACTATTGCATCCAATATTTGTATAGACAAAGAATTTATATGAAATACTGAATCATACATATTAATATAATATATTGTCATTTGTAAATGAAATTGAATTTAGAATTTTAAAATGTAGAACGGTTCAGATTCAGATTTTGCGTAGGCGAGATACGGTTTTCATCTCTGGCTTAGATTTACAAACGAATATTAAACGAAATTAATTATAATCAAATTATTCAAAAATCAATTTCAATGAATGCCAATAAGTTTGTGGTGAGCGTTAAATCAAAATGTTGAATTGTAGTCCATTAAATTGATATAAACTTTGCGTGTGTCATAAAAAAAAAAAAAAAAAAATCGCTACAGTCTCTGTTAACACAGTGAAACTATATAAATTTTAATCAGTATAAGAGATTCGCATCTTGTGTGGAATTCACTGAACTCGCGAGTTGATAATTTTGTACACAAGTACTGTGCAGGTATTGCTGCTGCTGCAGAGTAATGTATATCCACAGAAATCGATTTCGACTTAAAACAATTGGTTCGGTATATATGCATCAATTCGGTCTTTGAAAATTTCTTGAATGTTGTTTGTTAGTCTCGATCTAAGTTTACATATAAACTTTCATTTGACTGCGTTCGGAGTCCAAAATAGATTTCCGAAATGAATAGCGTCGAGTGAAATCAAAGACAAGTATTAATGGTGTTCGGTATTTGTTTAATCGCGGATATAGCTCGTGATGAATTCACTAGGTAGTAATGCGCGACGTTTATTAAAGGGAAATATTTTTAAGAATCATTCCATTATTTATACGAATTATTACATTTTAAAAAAAATATTTTTTATGTCATATAATATATTAAAAATAAAATGTTTGAGAACACTCAATAAGCATTTTTAAATATTATGTCCACTACTCTGACCATAATAGCAAAAACTATTTGATGGATTGATTTAGATTGATTGTGATTTATGAAGTATATTAGACTGTAAAAAAAAATTAAATAAACTCTTCCAGACTATTTTTAGATTCTGAACGAAGAGAAGAAGCCAGTGTTTTTACAATGATGTTTATTTATTTTTTTCTGTGTACAACTTTTCGTAAAGAAATACTTGTCCAAATATTTCGACCAATAACTTTTTGAAACCGGATTTGCCTCTAGATTGTTCTTTAAAGAGGTCATTTTTTGAATTTCTCAATTCTTCAATTTTTTTTTTTTTTTTTGGAAAAAACTACCCAAAATATCGACTCGGAAACCATCATTTTTTGATGCGAACTATATGAAAATTTAAACATAGATAGAAAATCATATAAAAAAAAGGTTTTGGCGCAAGAAAATTTTGAAAATGTAAAAAAAAAATTTTGGACATTTTTTTTAACATTTTTTTTTTCTCATTTATTTTTTATATTATTAGCTTCCCTCGTTCAGAATCGTTTTATTGAAGAAATGATTTATCATTTCTTTAAAATTCAATACACCCGTCAAGAGAATCCCACCCATCGTGCGAAGTATGTCCGGCTATTTATGTTTGGGAACGGATTCGGACATTTATTATTTTTTTTTTTAATCAGATAACTATCGTATAGTAACTTGTAATAGTTTTATGATATTGATTTTGAAATCCTCCCTCCCGAAAATTAATTTTGGGGGTGACCTGTGGTGTCTAAGAAATACATATTGCACCCCACCCACGCGCGAAAGACATTGACAAAGACCATAATGAAGTAATTTCAATGGACAAAAAAACAAAAAAGAATATACTCTACTGGTATAATATAATTATTATGCTAACGGTCCGGGGTCTATGGATTTTGACGCGGTACTCGGATATAAAACACTTTGGTCTTACCAATAAATAAAAACTCAAGTACCGATAATGGACCTTAAACCCCATTATCGTAGTCATGACGCAAAGGTGTAGGTGGATTTTATTAAGAATAAATGTATTTTTTCAGTTTCTACTAATGCATTGTTTAAAATAAAATAATGATTTATAAAAAATAATAGTAATATTTTCTCTGATTGATAATTTTACTACAAAAAATAATTTCTGTCTAAAACTTCACTTTTTTAGAGTACGTTTAATGCGTTATTATTTTTCACCCAAATCGTATAAACGAATTCCGGACAACTGAAATTCTCGTTTTAACAGGTATTCGAATATTGTTTGTTCAAATATCTTTCATCGTAGCAAAAAGTTTGATTTTATTTACTCGAAATCACTGAAGTTTAAACATGTTAAAAAATAGTTTATCAATAAGAAATTCTAGGAAGCAAGAAGTATTTTTTTGTAGTATATTTTTTCTTTTTTTTTTTTTTTTTTAGTGGATTTAGTTTCAAACACTGTATACATAGGATCATCAAAGGATTTCTACAAACTGTTTTCTCATAATAAAATAAACACTATTAGTTTTTATTTTTATTTCGTTTTCTAGCTAAATATATTCGTTTGATTTTCCGCTCTGTTCTTTTTTAGTTAGAATTTTATATATCTCATTTTCGAATGAACTAATTTTATTTATATTGCTTGAACACACTACAGATACGTTTAAAAAATACTTATATTGTTTTTTTTTTTATCTCTCAACTTTACACGAGTAAACATATAACTCACATGCACGCGTGTAACGGTAAGCATAATTTATTATAAAACGGTATATACAAAATATTGTATTATAAGTAACTTAAAATTAACTTCAACGAACAAATGTAAATATTGAAAGAAAATTTAATAAGTATACGTAATATTATTATTTTAAACAATGATTTTTGTCGAGTTATTCATTAAATACTTCGTAAATAAATAATAAAATATTCAAGTTCAATTCAAACATTTTTAAAAAGCATTCAATGCCCAGTTGAACATATGAGTTAATAAATTACGAATCATATTGATAAATTCAAAGAAAATAATACAATACGATTAACTAGAATTTTTTATTTTATTTTTTTATGCATGTTTGTACCGACGGACTTCTCGACACATTAAAAATCATACAATAATTATTATAGTACAGTATGGGTTTATAAAAAATGAAATAAAATGGTTATATTGTCGTAGGCGCAATTAGAGGGGGGCTTGAAAACTACTCATAGCCCCCTCAGAATTTTTGAGAACTACATACGAGTGAGGTTAATGCTTTTACGGGGGGCTAAATTAATCAGATAAACATATATAGATAAACATATATTAGGCCCCCAAAAATGTTTTCCAAGTTGTGCTAATATATAGTGTTCAATACTAAACACGAACCAAGTAGTTGAAATATTACGCAAATACTATAGTATTAAAAATTATTGCAAAAGTATTCATAAAAAAGCCGGACATACTTCGCACGACGGGTGGTATTCTCTTGACGGGCGTATTAAATTTTAAAGAAACGATAAATCATTTCTTCAGTAAAACGATTCTGAACGAAGGAAGTTAATAATATAA
>JAIPRM010001154.1:0-41430 GCA_025469315.1 Stegophylla sp. TES_Ste_2020 | reverse complement strand
TTACAATGATGTTTATTTTTTTATTTTTTTTTTTTCTGTGTACAACTTTTCGTATAGAAATACTTGTCCAAAAGTTTCGATCAATAACTTTTTGAAACCTAATTAGATTGTACTTTAGAGAGGTCATTTTTTGAATTTCTCAATTCTTCAATTTTTTTTTTTTGGAAAAAACTACCCAAAATTTGATAAAAACAACTCGGAAACCATCATTTTTTGATCCAAATTTTATGAAAATTTAAACTTAGATAGATATACTGATTTTGGACATGAAATTAGAGCTTACAACATATTATTGGGAATATATTTCTTTGAAATGATGTGATATAATTTATTAATATATATACTACAATTTACATTAATGTGCCAACTAATTATAAAAAGTTGATAAATACACAATATATAGGTACCTTCACATTTAAGTCCTATTTATTTAGTACTTTTAGTGTTTTTCGAGTATTAATATCATTATGAGAACCGATATATGAAACTCAAATTGAATGTAAATTAAAATAAAAATTAAATAATTAAAAAAATATAATTTAGATTCAAACATATAGGTAATTAACTATATCAATAACCATCAAGGTAATTTTTTTGCTTTTTTTCTCAGAGTGCACAATCTAGTCTAATTTAATCATTGTTATAAGTACTACATTTATAAAAATTTAGCCCCAAGGGAGAGGCGATCCACCTATCGCCCCCCCCCTTATAACCGCCACTGCTGTGTATAATATTAAAAGGTATATTATACTATTATATTGAGTAATGACTAATAAGTTTTGAACAAAGAACATATTCTATCACTTTTCTTAAATTACTATGCAATATGTTGCATACAGTAGACAGTTGTTACTATTTCAATTGAATGTTAATCCTTAATTATCTATCATAGCAACCTAATAAATCTATGAATAAACAATATAAATATTCAAAATTTCCAATTTTCACTAATCACAGAAAGACAGTTTTGTATGATTGTTTAATGATTCTCAAAATTTGGTAAATATTTCAACATATCCTGTTATAAAATAGTGTTTAAAAAAATCTCAGATGGTGCAGGTGCACCACCTGCTGATTCCCCCTTCCGGGCGTCCTTGCTTTTAACCACATAATAACACCAAGGGCGTATAGGTGTGTCACTAAGGGGTATCAAAAGGTACCACCTTTGGGGGATTTGCTACCTCAGAAATATTTTCGAGGTAATGAGAATATTGAGATTATCATTTTACTACCCATGAAAACTCGTATTATTAATAAAAAATAATCCATCACTTTTAATGTGTGTGAGTACTGAGCATGTTTATTTGTCACAAAAATAACGAAATTAAATTTAAAATTGGTATTCAACAATTTTAATTTTAGGTAATAAAATATTGCAATTTATTTTTTCTCAACATTAAAATAAGTAAACACTAGTTTTACATAATATTATTATGGTTAGGTGCAGATTGAGCCGAAAATCTAGTATTATAAATCTAGGTAGGCTAAAAATGTTAGCTAGGTAACTGTTTATTTTTTAGAGTGGGGGTTAGTTGTTCAAATAATAACTACGGATCGATTAAACCAGCCATACTCAACCTTTTTTTTTTTTTTAATTGGGCCACATTCATATAATTTTGTTCCATTGCGCGGGTTACGAGTTGAAACACAAAGGTGTAAGGTGAAGGGAGGGGATGAATTGAGGAAAAATTAAAATTAGAAGTATATTAATTATAATGAACAAAATTAATTATATTTTACAGTTGGGTAGTATAATGCAATTTTTTTTTATTAGTGGGATTTTTACTGTCGAGAAATTTTTTTTACGATGTTAGTGAAATCAGGTTTTTAGTTAGTAAATGTCATGGTGAGAATTATTTTAGTAATCTAATTTCAATACAGTATACACATTTTTTGCATATTTCATCTTTGAATATGAACAAAATATACACACACACACACACACACACACACACACACACACGCACGCATGCACGTGCACGTGTACTCAAAAATTTAAAAGTAAAAAATAATTAAAAAAACAATTTTATAAGGTACCACGTTTATAAACGGACTAAAAAGTAGGTATAAAATAACTTCTTCTAGCTCCATACAGATTTCTAACCTTGTAGAGATTGTCCTGAAAATATGTGATTATGAATTTATAATATTATATATATGAAAACACTTGTAAGATTTAAAACAAAACGTGGGACGCATCAGTTTTTTTCAAGGACAGTTATTCTTTACGCACTTTACTATTGTATTATCTGTTGCATGCGCCCCACGTTTTTATTTTAAATCTTACAAGTATTTTTATATATATATTATATTATAATATATAAAAAAAAAATGTTCATTTTTTATAATTATTATAAATTCATAGTCACACATTTTTAGGACAATTTTTGCTAGGTTAGGAATTTATATAGGGCTAGGAGAAGTTATTTTAAACTTTTCAGTCCGTTTTTAAACGTAGTACTCTAAACATTTTTTTTTATTTAATTAATTATTGTTGATATAGTGATGGCCCATGTATTCTTTAATATCTATGGAAAAATCTTGACTAGCATAAGATTTTGTTTTAATACAGCTCTGCTACTCTGGATACGATACTTATATCTAAGTTTTAAATTCTAGACTAGACCATATCTATCTATCTATCTATTCTAATCTGTGTCCTATTATCTATCAAAAGTAGACTATAATATAAAGTAAATAACACTAACCATAACACAACATTATCAATATTACACCAGTACTAGGTATAAATAAAATGTTTTAATTTAACCGAAATAAAGCTACACATAAAAAGTTTTGATTAAACCGAAAATTTCAGTATGGGCCATGGCCTAGAGCAGAGGTGGCGAACCTATGGTACGTGAGCTAAATTTTTGTGCCATGGGTTAAAATTTTAATAAACTTTTTTTTTTTTTTAATTTTGAGCAGAGTGTATATGCTTATGATTTTTCAATGAAGTTTATTTTTTCCCTTTCTGTGAAAACTTTTATATAGATGTACTTGTCCAAAAATTTCAACTAGTAACATTTTCAAACATAATTCAGCTATAGACGGTAATTCAGAGAGGTAATTTTTTGAAATTTGCATTTTTTCAAATGGTTGACACAGCCTAAAATATTATTTCATGTTATTTTATTTCGGTTTGATTGTTCATTTGGTAAGTAAACTATAGAAAATTTGATAGCAACCAATTAATTTGTGGAATAATAAGTTAACCATAACACAATAGCCAATAAATTTTATTTTTAACGTTGGTAATCACCGTAATGAAAGCTCCGCTCAGAATTGTTTTATTGTTTCTTTAAAATTCAATACACCCACCAAGAAAATCCCACTTAAGAAATAAAGAATACCCACAGTGCGAAGTATAATTGGCTTTTTTTCCTTTTTACACCTAAAATGCATATAAAAAGTCTCATATTTTTTTAAAATTTTTTTGAGAGAGGCACGCGATTAGTTTGATTGTAAAATTTTGGCACTATACCTAAAAAAGGTTCCGCCTCCTTATATACGCCACTGTTTTGGCTGATAAAAATCGTTATTTTACGAGAAAAATATAAATAATTACTTTTGAAGTTACGACTAAGCTACTAAATAATTGATTTCATGAAACGGCATATTCGACCGATTTTACTCAAATTCTTATTCGTTGTTCCTACTAATAAAATGTTGATAACTTCACAACAAAAAAAATTATATTTCTAAAGTAGATACCATGTTAATAATTTATACGTACATACAATATCGTCAATATCATTCAATCATTGTTTTTTAACTAACGTCTTTGTTTTGTTCAGAATCTAAAACACTAATTAGTTAATTGCTGTACTTAAATGCGTTATAAATATAATGTATGAATGCAATAAGATGCTGATTGAGAAATTTTTTTCGATGATTCAGTACTAAATTAGTGTGCTTATACAGTATACCATGGAATTTATTTAACAATACACCATGGCTCCTAAATTAAGATAATATGCTTCTAAAATCTTAATAATAATATACTTTATTATTGTGTGGTACTTGTTTAGTTGACTCCCGTTACTCGTGTTCAGTTTGTGACCGCCATTACTTTCGATTTTTTATTTAATTTTTTAACCATTTTACTTAATGATAAGATTTTGTTGACGTTTACATTATTTTGCTACATGTACTAATACTGTTATATACAACACATTGTTCAATAACATAAACATAAAACGAAATTAATATTTTGCATTTTTTTTTTTTTAATTCTAAAGAATGGTATTGTATTCTTTATTAGACGGTAAAATTGTTTGGGTCCTAGCCTTCCCCATTTGTATAATAACTTAATTTCACCTTACAAATGTATTTAACTGCTGGACATTTGCATCTGTATAATAGGTACAACTCAACTTCACTGACATTCAAAAAGCAAATAAATATTGAACGAACTCGGGAGAGTATCCGAATTGAGCTCCGCGAGGGGAATGACAACTTACTAATAATTAATAACTTTTTGGATAGAAATATTTGTACGCATACATCATTAACAATTTTTTTTTTTTTTTATTATTCATGAATAATTCACTTTACAATTTTTTAATAAAATTATCCTGAATGATAAACTAGAATCGTCTGTCTGAATATTATTTATCATTTCTTTAAAATGTAATACATCCATCAAGTGATTTCCTAGTCCAGATTTTTCCAATATGAATTTTAAAATGAAAAGTTATTTTTAATCAGGTATCAATTAAAATGTAATCGAATAAAAAAAGTATTAGATCTTAGATACTTATGATGGTTGTATTGAATATTTGAATATGGCCTTACTAAAATTTGGCACCCCTTTGATTTGTCAAAGGGTCAAATATTCATTTTGGACTGGTTAAAATCCTAAAAATCGGTGGGCCAATAATACCTTCCCTATCCGGTGGTGTCAAAATGCGATTAGTATTTTTATTATCGTGATAAGGGTGGGTAGCTAAAAATACTCTTTGGAGAAGCTAAGCCCTCCCCCGTAAATAGCACCCGGCTTTGAACGGGTATGAGAATATTGCTATAATTAAATGGTAGTTTATTCTGTACTAGGAGACGGTGAGCCGCTTCCATACTTCAGTTTTAGAGCCGGTACATGGTACGTGGTATAAATAACCTTTTTTTTTTTTGTTTGTTTGTTTGATCATTTCCCGTGTTCGGTTGACTGGTCCATAACTGAATTAGTAAAATAAACATAATTTCCAAAATAAATATCAGCTCGCCCCTTTACCCTGTCACTAGTGGATCGAATTCGATGCTAATGTTGTAAGTAGCAGAGACTAAAATATCTACATTTTCGTACTACACACTTTGCACTAGTATATTGCCTATATTTTAGATCTTTGTCTCCAACACTTTTAATTACATGTATGACCCCCTCCCAAAAAAAAAAATTAACAATAATAAATAATACACTATTCACAAATTTATTAGGACCATGCATTTCACGCTATTACAGCTGGTATTTTCTAAACAAAAACGAACTTTTTGAATCAATTGTAAAATATTACAATAACAAAATTAAATATAAATTGTCACAATGAAATCCCTACGGCCTACACACGTTTTCATTTTGTACTACACACTTAAAATATTTCGTACTACACACAATTTTAGTCCCTGGTAAGCAGCTGGTGTCGTTCGTGCATAGAAAATATAAGAAATACAAAAAAAAATTGTAATAAATATTATATTATAAACTGTACTTGTACAGTGTACTTTGTTCCATAGCTGACGGCCACGCCTAATGTGTATGTACACTGTACGTGACAATAACTATAAAAAAAAAAAATAAATAATTTGCGTAATACTAATTGCATTAATAACTATTTATCTCCATAACAGGTCTGTTATTAAAATAATATAACTGCGGGTACACTCTTGTCAGAGCGCGAGGGGGTACGTCCCGCATCGTCGTCCACTCCACTCACTAAACGCTCACTGGGCCGTCGGGGTACAACTGTTAACCGAAGGGGGAATTAATTAATTCGTTTCGTGTATCTCAGCTGCTGCTGCTGCTGCTCAGATTGCTGGCCGAGTGCGGCAGCGGCGGAGGACTGATAGCGGCGGTGGAAGAGAAATAAATATAATAATTGTCCGTGTTGTCAAACGAGTCTTTTTTTTTTTCCCTAGATTTTATTTTCTCTCCGTTTCCACCGCCTGACAATATATAAAACGTCAGTGACCGTAGCCCTCCCACTCAAGTGAGTCACTACTATTATTATAATATCGTCGAATTGGTTCGTTTATAATTTCGTCTGAGGCACACGACTGTTATATTTCTGGACGCATCGAAGCCTCGAAAGTTTTCGTTTCTTCAGCCCCCAACGATCCGGATAGTGTCCCTTAGATCGACGGACGATCTAACCTACCCGAGTCAATATTCATAATATTATACCGAGTTCAGAGAAAATCCCGAGGGACCGGGACAATAGCGCATCACACGACAGTCGACCACCCTGCAGCAGAGTGGTAACGGATGCGATAGTCGAGTTCCAGCGGTTTTGCCGCGAATTAGACGACGCGTATGATGTCCGGCCGTGTCGCGACCGGAGCAGCAGCAGAAACAACAACAATACCGGTGAAACGCAGCCATCGAAGTGAGTGCTGCGACTGCAATAGGTGAGTGGTGGCGCGGACTTCAATGAAAAATCACCCGACTCGGGAATACCCCGGCGCCGTGTGTGCGCGTGTAGGCGGTTGTTTATCTTTTATCTATCTCTCGCCGTGTGTAACGTACGTTTTATCGATTCCCCTCGTCTTGCTCCTCTACTTTTATAGACTTCCCGTTTAAAACTTTTCAATTTTTTCGTTTCACAATAACATCTCTCTCCATCGTCGACGACGACGTCCACAAGACAACTCTACATGTTACTACGCGTTTTATTTTTCTCTTCATCGTCCAGTGGTGCGTTTCGTTTTCCAGGATGATCACGGTCCGCTGCTGTACGCACAGCAACAGCGTTTCTCTGAGGTACCCACGTCTTCACAGATAGGAAAAACAACACTCGAACGAAAAACCAAAATGAACGGACAAAATGGCTTCAACGTGACCGCTCAAACTCCGGGTAAGTCCTCTCGCTCTCTCTCGCTCACTGCTACTCTGGAGGCGGCGAGACAGTGCTCAACCCATGGTCATGTGTTTACAGGTAACTACAGTTGTTTCGACGGCGGAGGCATTTCCAACGAAACAGCGTGGGCAATCCCCTACAAAAACATGCTGAATTCCATCACCGTAGCTCTACTCAATCCGTTGTGTTTTTCTTCAGCGTTCAACCATCCTTATTTTCATTTATCACATGCCATCATGTTCATTTGCTACATGCTGCCGTTTGGATCACCTTGTCAATTGGTCCTACTCGTTCGTATCGGTTTGGCCGGTGCCACCACTATTATGGCATTATGGGCCAGAAATATCCAATGTTGGGTCGACAGCCTCTTATGGAATGCTGCTTCGGCCGTCGTTAACGTTATATACATTTTTGTGCTATTTTATCAGCTCAGGCCCATCAAGTTCAATGATGAATTAGAACAAGTAAATTAATAACAGTTGAAATCAATTGTATTTATCTAATGGTTATTCTTAATTTTAATAAAATTTAATTATTTTAAAAATATTTTTAGGTGTACTTAAAACTTTTTTGTCCCTTAAAAGTTAGCCGTAAACAATTCAGGAAAGTAATTTCCTGCATGAAAATGATAAGACCACTAAAAACTCTAGAAATATTTGCTGAAGAAAAAGTAACTAGGGTCGACAGCTTATCATTGGTGCTTTCAGGAAAGTGAGTAAAACTCCAGTTTCTTATAAATGTATTATAATTAAAAACTAAACATTAAGTGTAATTTTTATCACTTGATCTTTAGATCTTAAACATACATGATCAATATTAATCAAATGTATTTAATACTTTAATCTGTGAAATCAACAGTTTAGAATTTCTTAATTGAACCATAAAGTAATAATATTGCGACTAAAATATTCAAAAGTAACATAAATTTAAATATTCGAATAAAATCAAATGCACCTATTAAAAACAAATCAGGTTTAATAAACATTAATCATATCAGGTAATAAGAAAAATAAGAATATGTATTAAATAAGTATTACATTTTAATGTTCAAATCAATATATTATATTTTTTGATTAAATTAATAATAGTAGTACTCATTATATTAGTTTACTTCAATTTATATTTTTATTTTATGTTAAAGGTTAGTAATATCGCAAAATGGTAATGCTCTGCATATTGTCTTCCCATATCAGTTTTTAGATTCTCCAGAGTGGTTTGGTGTATCTACTGATGAATTCTTCCAAGTAATTTTGTTATATTGTTTTTTCTGTAAAAACAATAAAATTTACAATTTGAAAATTTTGTTTTATTATCTTTTAGGTATCAGTTACAGCTGTAGAAGATTCCAGAGTATTATTATGGCATAGAGATAAATTAAGATTATCGATAATCACAGATAAATTTTTATATTCTATATTTGATCACATCCTTGGTCGAGATGTAGTAAAAAAACTTATGCAGGTATATTATTAGGTTATTAACAATAGATATTTTTTATTTATTTTTAATATAAGTCACTAAATGCACATGTTAATTTATTTTAAGGTAAGTGAAACTTTGACCAATGGTCATTTACCAAATCAGTGGTATGAAGGTGAAGAATCTGAGATGAATAGTAATATGAATGATGATAAACAAACTGTTCTTTATTTGAAACGTAATGGTGATGGACAAGCAGGCATTGAGACTATTCTGAAAAGAGAGCTTCAAGGTATTTATTTATCTTTATTTATTAAATCTTGTTTTATATTTGGCTTATAGTTACTTGAAAATATTTTTATATTTATATTAATTTGCACTTGAAGTTTGTTGCATTTTGTAGTATAAGTTGTAATTAAATGTGTTAATATTTAAAAACAAAATAACATAGGTAATCCTTCTTTAAATAAGAATTTTTGAATCACTAAGCATTATAATGAATTCTCATAAAAAAAAAATCAGAATATCAATGTATATTATGTTATTGGCGAAGTAGATTTATTTGAAAATGTATACATTTCCTGGTGTTTTCGGACAATACATTAAAATACTTTTTTGCCCAAACTGTGTTATACTTCAGCTGGTCTGAGTATACGTTACCGATAGAGAATTGAGCTTTTTAATATAAACTATAAATAAAAATTACCATTCAATTAAATTTTATCAAACATTGAAGTACAATATTACAGTCAATTTAGCACATAATATTGTCTGGTATATTATCAGTACTAAAATACAGTGCAATTGTGTGTATTGTAATATTATCATTTTAAAAGTAATAAAAGAAACAGTAAAGTATTAACTAATAATATTCAATTAAAAATGATTCATAATTTTCCAAAATTTAAACAATTTATTTAAAATAATCAAAAAGCCATTTTGGTTAATATTGCCCAAGCTAGAATGGAAATTTTATAAAGCCCATGCAATGTATACATATGTATATAAGTACATACATGTATATTTGAATACATTTTACTGTGTTACATAATTTTACAATTTGCTATATTTATGAAAATTGGTATTTAGCCTAGAGTTAAATGTTAAATATTAAATACAGCAATATACCACAAGGTAAGCAGAATTTTGTCATATGTCTTGTTACAATTTCATTTCTATTATTTCATATTTCTTTGGAAGTTAGGTGAAAAATCTATGAATCTAATTAAAACCAAACAAAATTATGACTGAATTTTGTTTTATTTTTATTCAGTAATTAGTATTTAAATTGCAATGTGATTAAATAGCTACCAGTTATATTTTTGGTAAAATAATATCGAGAATTGTTATTTTTCATTTAAATTGAATTATAATTAAATAGATTGGCAAATTTTAAGAGTCTGAAGTTAGTGTTTTTGCAATGATGTTTATTTAATTATTTTTTCTTTTTCCAGCAACTTTCTGGAACCAAATTTACTTGTCGATGGTACTTTAAAGATGTCATTTTTTTAAACACTGTTTCTCATTATTTTTTTTAATTTCAATGCTTCAAAACTGATAATTATTATTGTGTATTAGTTAAAACTCAGCTCAGAATCGTTTTATTGAAGAAATTATTTATCATTTTTTTTAAATTCAACACACCAACCATGGGTATTCTACCCGAGGTGCGAAGAACATCCAAGATGTGAAGTACACTCTTTTTTAACATTAAATATAAACTAGCAGAATTGATATGTATTAGCCTACAAGCTCTGGTTATTATCGGTTTAAAACCACCTAAATTATTATTTTTTCTAATCAAAATTTATTTTGTTTAATCAATATAATTTGATAATATTTAAAATAGTACATATTTTGAGCTTTATAAAAGCCTATTGTTTTCTCTTAAGCATGTATTTTTTTTTTTTTTAATAATATATTATCTATTAGTTTTTGCATGTTTATACTTGTGTTATTATTAGAGAATGACAACGCATGCCTGGAACATTGTCCATTGATTAATGACCAGTCTTCATGGTACTCCCAACAGACTCTACGTAACGTGTTGAGAACTCTTCACAAATAATCAATATTAAGTAAGTGTAGAAAGAGTTTTATAGAAAATGTCATTTTTGTCAGTTTTCTCGAATATTATTTAATCCTTTTATTTTTACATGGCATGCATGCTAAGAGATGCATTTATATAATATTTATATACGTATTTAGATTGATTGGCTTGATAAAAGATTAGTTAGAGTTAAGTTCACCATGTACTAGCTTTTGAACCAAATTAATCTATTAATGATTCATTTAATTTGTATCCCAAAATACTATTAAAATAATTCTTCAATTATTTGGTAATTTCTGATTACATAAAACAGCTAAAACCTAACTGAATTAGTATTCTCCCAGTGTCTTATCTATAAATATGTATAATATTATGGTTTATGGTTAGACAATATTTAAATAGTTGTATGCTTTATTTTTTTCGAAATATTTTTAGGTGATGGATGTTTGAACTTAAAATAATTGACACTGTAAAAGCAAACATCTAATAGTATTTGGTTTGTTGAACCAAACATTTGTAATTTTTTTAAAACAATTAATTTTGTTTTAGGTGACCCAAATGGATGGAGATTAAGTAGGATAGAAGAAGTTGACCACGAGACTCCTGTGTAAAATTATTTCTTTATACAATTAATAATCTTGTGATCTTAAGATAAGTTTATATCTGTATTTTCTTTTTAACTCTGACACTTTGGTAAATTGTTTTATCATATACTTGTCAGATTTGATTTTTGGCACTTATCGAATTTAACAATCACTGTAGTATTACTTATTAATTTTACTAACTTTGAAAAATTATATGAAAAGTTTAACAAACTTAACAAACATTACTTGTAAGCTAGCCCTTATTTTCTTTAAGTAATAATATTAAATTTGTTTCGTTTCAAAAGTACTGATGTTTACATGTGTTAAGTAATAAATATATTGTATGTTGTTTATTGTTGTTCCAATACTATTATGTATTAACTTTGAATATAATTATGTAATTCTAAAGTGATATTTATAAAATTTACTAGTCTATATCATACAGTTTGTATGAAATTATGTATAAAGTGTTATATTGAGTGTCCCATAGCTAAGAACTGCAATATTCCAACATTGGGGCATTCTGTATATTGTATAGAGGGTGATCTATTTAATGCAACACATTAAATAAGTTACCTTGTAAGGTTATTGTTATAATTGAAACCAATGCAAGATCATCCTGTAATTGTACAAAACTTGTATTTTTTTTCTAATGAAGTGTGATTAATAATAATAATAATATATATATATATATATATATATAATAAAATTTTGACAATGTTATTATTAGTTGATCATTTTCTATTGAATTATTTCTAATCAATCTGTACTGTTAATTTTGTTTTTATTTTGAATGTTGTATGCTTTTTTAGTACATCAGGATATAAAGATATGAATATTTTAATATTCACATTCTAAAATATGTTGTACTAATTTGATAACGAAATTAAATATTATAATTTTTCACGCTCCCCAGCCATATAAATTCAAATGTTAAGTCACTTTAATTCTAAAAAAATGAAACGTTTTATTGATATAATATGTTTATTGTAAAAATAATACATATAAAATAATATTTTACGTGTTTATATTTTATGTCAATACATTTTGTAATTTTCAGTGTGTAGGTATCCAAGATGTTTTACATTCCGAGTGGTGCAAATCATAAGTCAAATATTTTGGTGTGATAAAATTTTTTACAGACGAATATTTGAAAGTTTTATATTTAGGTTTTGATTGAAAAAAATTGGATAAAGTACTGACAAATATACTGGAAATACAGAAATAAATATTCGTGAAAATTATTTTAGTTATTTAGTAATTACTTCCAAAAATAATAGAGATAGAAATTTGAAACTTAAACTAACTAAAAACAGTCACAATGCTACAGGTATGCTACCTCATAAAATTTTCAGAAACATTTAACCAATTTCGAGGTAAGCACAGAAATTTGAAAGTATTGGAAATTTCTCATTTTTTGTAAGTTTTTATTTCATAAAATTTTAATGTATGGATATTTTAAGTGTTGAAAATGTATTACAAACATACTCACATGTATAAATGATGGCATAGAAAAAAATCTCAAAAATCGTAAGTCAACTTATTTTTTATAACCGTTTAAAATTAGCGTTTTGACAGAATTCATTACATATAATTACACACTTAAATGCGTAAAAAAAATAATTGTTCAACCAATCTTTATGGAACTTGGTGCACAGATAAAGAATTACATTACGAATATTTTGATGAAAAAAAAATTCACGGATGAATATTTAAAAATTTTACAAGGTTTTGATTGAAAAAAATTACTATAATTTTTTAGTGACATAAATAATTTACTATAAATAAAAATATACGTGGATTACTTTTTTATTATTTAATAGTATTAGACTTTTACTAGACATTTAAAAAAATAGCGAATTAAAATATTATTAAACTATAAATTCAAATCGGTAAATAGCTCAAAACCTAATATTTCCATAAAAACACCCAAATGCCAATTTATTACACTAATTACAGAAAAGTTGACAATTTATGAATTAATAAAAATGGACTTTTATTGCTTAGTTTTCATTTTTACAGACATTTATCACCTAATGTAAATTATTTATTATTATTACATAATATTTGTCAAATATAACTTAATTGATAATTATTATTATTGTATATTAATTGAAGTTTAACTCAGAAATTGGAAAAATGACCTCTCTAAAGTATCATCTGGGTACGATTCTGGTTCTATAGAGATACTGATCTTAATTTATAATACCCACAATTCATAAAAATGAAATAATTATAAATAAGCAGGGATGTATTTAAGGGAGTGTTAGGGGGAGGGCTAAGTCCCTTCAAAGAGTAGTTTTAGCCCCCTCCCTCTAATTGCAATAATTAAATGCTATTTGTTTGGATAAATATTAAATAGTAACATTAATTACAAATTAGTTAGATTTCATTTTAGCCCCTCCTGAATAATCACCATAAATACGCCCCAGTAAATATAAGCATTTTAAAATTACATCAAATGCAAAATAATAAGCTAGAGTTGAATCCCCCCCCCAATAAAGATTTTTCCTTCCCGACTCGCTGAATAATATAAAATTTCAAATATAATAACAATTTTATAATATTATGTAATTTTTAGATTCTGAACGAAGTGAAAACACGTTAGTGTTTTTACAATGATGTTTATTATTTTTTTTCTGTGTACAACTTTTCGTATGGAAATACTTGTCCAAAAGTTTCAATCAGTAACTTTTTGAAACCGTATTTGCCTCTAGATTGTACTTTAAAAAGACGTCATTTTTTGAATTTCTCAATTCTTCAATTTTTTTTTTTTTGAAAAAACTACCAAAAATTTGACAAAAACGACTCGGAAGCCATCAGTTTTCGATCCGAATTGTATGAAAATTTAAATATAGATAGAAAATCATATAAGAAAGATTTTGGCACAAGAAAATTTTGAAAATGTAAAAAAAAAATTTTTTTCTCATTTATTTTTATATTATTAACTTCCCTCGTTCTGTCAGAATCGTTTTATTGAAGAAATGATTTATCATTTATTCAAAAATTAAATACACCCGTCAAGAGAATCCCACCCGTCGTGCGAAGTACACACTTTTTATCGGCAGATACCCAACAGAAATAGATAAGAGATAAGAACTGTGCCCTATGATCATTTTTATAAATTTAATCATTTCTTTAGTGCAACTAAACTGTTAAGTACATAACTAAAAAGATGTCAAGAGTTCTTAACTAGTTCCTTTTACTGGAAATTGACGTCAATTTATATATTATTTGATTTGACACATACTATAAAAAAATTTATCGGGTGATTTACCCTTGTACATAAAATACAAGTAAATTGTTGAGAATATAACAAATACCCATTACACAACGTAATAATGTCTGCCGAAGACGTTTTGTTTGATTTGCTGCATTCGGAAATCGTGTCGTATCTCGTGTCAAAATCCTCTGAGGTAATTGTTTGAAATCGACATAGTTGTCCGTTTAGGAATGTTCTGATTTTGTTCTGTTTCCTAGGACGAGGACATATCGATATTAGAACACTTGGGTTACTCTTGCGGTTGGCGACTGATCGAAAGGTAAGATTGTTGTGGTGTTTGTCAACGAAAGAGATTTATATTGAAACCACCATTTTTTAATTGTTAGAATAACCAAAGAACTGTCGAGGTATAAAGAAGAATTAGAAATTTTGAAGTTCATATGCACGGACTTTTGGTCTTGTTTGTACAAAAAGCAAGTGGATAATTTGAGAACCAATCATCAAGGTGTCTACGTGTTGTACGACAATGAATTTCGATTCTTCAGCAAATTGTCAAATGGCGCACAGTATCTTAAATCTGCACCCAAAGTGAGTAGAAAAAAAAACTACCAGGTTATTTATTAACCGCATTATTTAGTATTATACTATTGTTATTATTTTTAATAACTTAAACTTATTTTTAGTACGCTACATTCACGTGTGGTTTAATTCGAGGCGCTTTGGAAAACTTTGGAATTTCAAGTATTGTTACAGTCGAAATAATAAGAATGCCATCTTGTAAATTCCATATACAAGTATTACCATCATCATAATTTTATACTTTTGTAAATGTATGGGAAAAATTAATACAATTTTTTCAAACATTTGTGAGCTCTAGATCTTAATCTGATCAACTTCTTTATGTTTAATTTAAAAAACAAATATAGTTCGAATGCCTATTGTCTGTAAAATAATAGTATATTATTTTCTTTTATTAAATTACTCGATAATATTATTAGTAAATTATAATATAATATATGTTGCAAAATTAATTTTTATGTGTAACAAATTCTTTTTGTAATAAATACACAAAATCATTCAATAATTTGCTGTGGTGATTACATTTGATTATAAATTATTACGTAATAAATCACTCAATAATAAACTTTATTAGAACATTTAAAATAAATCGGTTTATCAGAGTGTTTCTCAAAGTATACCCTTGGGGGGTGCTAAAATTACCCAAAGAGGCAAACTTATAAAAATTGGCTGCGACTGTTTCAATGTGAATTTCCCTTTAGCAATCACATTATCGTAATATTATACAAATTATAAAATATTTGGGTAACTAAATTCATTAGTTATTACTTATTATAATATACTTACTTAATAATATACATTCTACATTATTTATTATTTTATATCTGTGCGGAATTATCATGTTGATCTTATGATTAGATTTGTTTGGCCTCATGTTGTCATATAGACTAATAAAAGGTAATTTAAAAAAATGAATTTGTGTGGGATGGGGGGGTGAGATGTGGTAGATTTTAATACACTAAAAAGGGCATTATGTAAAAAAGATTGGGAAACACTGGTTTATCACATTAGTTATTTGAAACAATTAGACTAATTAATAATACACTAATAAATTAACTAATATATTTTAATCTTATCTATATTGTCGTTACATTTATTTTTACTAATTACTATACTTTATCGTAAGTACAGTACCTACACATAAGAACTTTTCTGAAAGAATCGTTTGTAGTTCAGCTTTGCGGCATTCCTACATTCAATTTGTAATGCGGTAATGAACCCTTAAATGGCTTTAACAATTAAACTGGCCAATACTGATGAAAAAGAAAATAGCCCCCATCAAGCAAAGAAACAACTTAGGAGAGCAGTCAATCACCGTGCGGACGAAAAAAGCTTTAAGCAAAATTACTCGTATGAAAATATGGACGTGGAATTATTTGATGAAAAAAAAAAAAACATTGACAGACACATGTTTTAAATAATATAATAAAATACATATAATATACTTAATTTTTAAATACACGTATAGTTATATAATATACATATTAAATAAATATATTTTAATTTTCTTCATAGTATAAATCAAACAAATTGCTTGTTTAGAAACAATCGGTTAATTGACACATTTCATCCCTGGGTCTCATAGTGTTTCTAATAAGAGGGTTCTACTGTATATATATAAAATACATATACACATACACATAATGATATATTTATAAATAAAATGAAAAATAAATAACTAGCTATATTTAATATAAAATTTGCTTTATATATGTAGTGAAATAAATACCATAAAAGATCTATATAATATTTATGCATATGTGGTATATAGAGTGGCAAATTGAGGGTTGATAATGCTAATGGTTCAATGTGTGACCTACACATCAATTTATGATTTACATAATAAATCTAATTAAGAAACAATATGCTTGCATGTCTCTACAAAAAGTAGATATAACCAATAAATGACAGTTATTTTACTTCTATCAATGTCAAAATTTTACTATTTTTATAAATATTTAAATCATTGATCGTATAAAACAACATTATTATAATTGTTTTTTATTACATGTTATCTTTTTCACTGTAATCCCTTAGGAAATAAGATATATTTCAACTCAAAATCTATTTTATTATATTTCTAAAAGGCCTAGTCAGTCGTTCTTCACAAAAAATCATTACCTGATCATAAACTAATGAATAAACTAGCATAATATGAAAAATATACAGATTTATTACTTAATGTGTGCTAATGTAAGTGATATAATTTCCATTTTTTTTTTTTTTTAATTAATAATTATAGCATGAAATACCTTTTAATGTTAATGGAAAAAACTTAATTAGTGAGTGAAGTGCAATTTTTTTATTATCTTATTGTTACTTAATTATAAAAACAAGGAAAAAGTGAAATTATTCTCTAAATATTCATTAATAATTTTACATTTTACATTAAATAGGAAATAAAACATTATGTATATTGTCGGCTCTTGTATAATTTTGGTGGAGCTGAAGCAGTCAAGTCTTTAAAAGGCAAAGGCGGTGTATTTTCAACTCCTATTCTGATTCTTTCTTCTTCCATGTTGCGCCATAGTTTGCGACGCATATCAGTCTTGGGAGTTTCAATCAAATGGTTTTTAATACACCCCAAAGCTTTCCTATAGGCCTTGTTATTCTCCTTTGGTTTTTTAGTGTCCACATTTACAATCAAGGGTGCATCATCATTATCACCAATTGCAGAATGAAACGATTCGTCCGACTCATTAGTGTGGTTAATAATTGGCGTGGATGTCATTAAATCACCAGGTGAAGCATTTACAGATGTATCATTAACTATTCTTGTTTCAGTTGAAATATTTTCTTCATCGATTATTTTTTTGACTATCTGTAAAAAAGCACAACAAATTATTATAATTAATCGGATATAAATAAACTGAATTTTAATTCCAAATGTTTACACTTTGCTTTAGCAAAAAGTTAACAACATTTCAACAAACTTACCCTTAATGGAGTTCTGACAAAATCTACTGAAGGGGAGCGTGGATCCGGAATTACAGTTATGTGTGACATGGCTAAAAAGTGAAGTATAAATTAATTAAGTGAATAAAATAAAATTTAGGTATAACCAAGAAGTGGTTCTCTTTCAAATTGTGATGGCCAATGACTGGCGAACAACTAATTTTGATTTAAATACATTTTATCTACATCCTCATCAATTTCAAAAATCAATACATATAATTTCTCACTGAAGACGATTATACATTCAAAATTTGGACGTATTTGATTTCCAAGCTACACTATAATGAAGTTGGCCGATTTTACAATATTTTCAATGTGCAGGCTGTTTGCACTATGTGATGACCAAGATGAATACAAATTTGCACATTTTTTTTCTTAACACAATGCTTCACTATCTGTTGTTCAATGAAATACAATGCGATTCCATGTGCAATGTCGCCAAATTATAATAAACAATGAGGTTAAATGGACCGAAATAGCAAAGGAACGCTCAATGTTAACATAGTGCGTAGTAAAATTTTTTTCCACTTGCATCGTTTTATCTAGGGAAATTCGGAATCGTGTTACAAAAAAATATTTGTATATTTTACCAACTTCAAAATACTATAACTCAGAAAATAAGTCCATCGAATTCTGATTATAATTTCATCTTCAGTGAGTAATTCTAGCTACTGCTAAACAAATATTTTAAAAATTGATGAGCATATTGGTAAAATGTACTTGTTCCACAATTTTTTCTATCAAAGTACTTAGGATATTCAAAACATTTTTTAATTTCTACAGATTTTCAGATAGTTGATTTTAGGTTTACATCACATTAATTCCATTGGTACAACCTAATCATAAATTACTTAAGAGTTATGATACTTAAAACTCATTCTAAGAATTAGAATTATTCATTTTAATATAGGCACCAATGCACCATTGGTTACAAATTTACAATCATGTATAGGTACGAGTCAAAACTCAGTATTAGTAGAAATTAAGTTTTTTTTTCAGTTGAAACAAAATCATATCTAAGGACTTTGTATACAAAATGGAATAATCGGTGGAAATTAAAATCGCTCTTAAATTTCATTTTCTATTTAACAGTAGGTATTACGAAATTAAAACTAAACAATGGTTAATAATTTTTATAATTTAACGACTTACCAAAAATTTATAACTGTATATATTTTCAAATATGGAATTGGATACTGTATTGAATATTGGAAAATTAAGACGTCATTCGCATTCAACCATGACCATTATTACTTAGTACTTAGTAAAATCAGTATATTCAATAATTCTTGAGTGCGACTCTAAACGACCAATGTACAGATGAAAAAATGCCAAATGTCAATATTATGACTTGTAATGTAACTCGTAAGTGGTAGTTCTTCACGTTTATGCTTTCAAGCTTTAATGGTTCAATAGCTTTATATTGTTTACTTTATTTCGTCTACTGATCTTGCTGTCTGCTCAACTGTACTACTGTTAGTAGTTTGTACTGCGTAATTTATAACGGATTTTTTGAACGTTACAGTGTAGCCAAAAATCAAGACTTTTTTTTACTTTTAAACAAAATATAGGATTTTATCAATGATATCGAAGAATAATTATAACACTTGAATAACTTAAGAGTTATGAAAAAAATATTGGCTAAATTCAAATTAGTAAATTAAAATTACTCATGTTGCAATGTGCAATATCACTAAAAAACCAAACCAAAATTACATAATTACATCCATAGAATACTATGCGACAATGTTAAGTATTAACCATAGATTCATTATCTATTATGTTATAACTACGAACTATTTCTTATTTTTATAAAATATATCCTGTGAAGATATCTTAGTTCATGCCACCCATAGAGTAAAATAAATAATATAAAGTATTCTATGGAGTAAATATAATATTATAATATTTATCTTGGTCCGTGCATGCCACGAACCATCGAGATAGATTATCATAGTAAAATGAATTTTTAATTCAAAAATTATTTATTTTACTATGCTTATATTATCTTAATCCGTGATAATATTAACACTGTACAACCATTTATAATAAATAACTTTAAACGTTTACAGGGAAAATAATTGATTTAACGATTTTTTTTTCAGATCAATTAGACATTAGGCTCATATTAGCGCCCTGGGCAAAACCACCATTAGGCGCCTATCACTAAATATTTAGGACAAATTCGCATATTTTTATTGATTGATTTTATTGATCATTTAAAAATAGCTAGTTTGCACCAAAATATGTTTCATAGCCTAACGATTCTGTAAACAAAGATTTGTTTGACATACTTTTTGCATATTTCATGATTTTGTACATTTTTTAGAGCATATTTAGGATTTCGTAAATATTTTAGACATTTTAAAATCAATGAATCGAGAATTTTCTCAAAATAATAAATGTTTAAAGATTTTTTAATATCAGAATACATCAGGTGAGCTGATAATATACTAAATGACCACGAAAAAATTTTAATTTGTTTCACAAGTCAAATAAGATGTTATTGTTTATTCAATATCTTTAACTTATATCTAGATAGAGAATTTCATTGTGAATATTTTTGTGCAATAAAATTAATTATGGACAAAGAATTAAACATTTTACAATTTAATGTATTTTTTTGACGCTGAATATGATGATGTGAATCCACGTGCATCAATAGTTTTCTAAAAATTTTATTCTATTTTGAAAATTCAATATTTTCAGTTTTTATATTAAATACCTACTATTTCAACAGTGTTCAATACTGTTAGTATGACGCTGTGGGAAATATGACAGTTATAAAATCTGACGGTTCTAAGTTCGGATCTGACCTGGTAAACTAAATATTTTGCACTTTTATAAACTGTGACTGACCAGAGGTGTTACAATAAACATTAGTACTTATTATGTTATAGGGCATAAATGTTGATTTACATTAATTAGAACCGCTTTATTTTATTATGATGTTTATATTTTAATGTATTTGAATAATTTATGGAGTATTCATTAGGTGTATTTGAATATATGAAAATTAATTTATGTTTTTTTTGTAAATGTTGTATGTAACAAAATAATTTTTAGTTCAACATTTAAGTTCAATTCTTCAAAACTGATAATTATAATTGTGTATTAGTTAAAGCTTTGCTCAAAATTATATTATTGAAGAAAAGATTTATCGTTTTTTTTAAATTCAATATACCCGTCCAGAATATCCCATCCGAGGTGCAAAGAGCACCCCAATGTGCAAGCACACCCTTTTTTTTAATTTAATTTTACGCTATGCATTTTACATGAAATTTATTTATTTTTATTTTGAAAAGCTTTTATTTTTACTCATTTTGGTTCCTATGAGCAATCGATTAGTGTGAGCATATGAAATTGGTTCTAAAGTGCTCATATTAAGTGTAATCGATTATTTATTTTTATCTGTGTGCTACACAAATCTATAAAATAACGGAGTGTGCTGTCAAATGAAAACAGTTGGGTTTTCATTCAACTTTAGAGTAATTATATATTTTTAAAAATAATTAAATCTATAATAACTTACAAATTAATTTAATAAAATTAAATATAATAATAAAAAATATTTATTTATTTATAAATACAGAAGGAAAAATTACAAATTTGTGATAATTTCCCCTTCTAAATTCGATTTGCTGATTTGATTTTTTCTTGAATACAATTAGGAAAATTTGAAATATTTTTTCTTGCACAAATAGAACAAAAAAATTTAGAATAAAATATGCTACATTCAGGTTTTACACAAACGTCTTTGTCACACAAAGAACATACTGATCCTAAAATTAAAAATTGCCTCTTGATGCGAGGGGAAAATGGATCTCTAACCAGATAATAATCAGTTTTTGTTCTCACATTACGATTAAATGGTACTCGGTGACTAAAACAATCATATTGTTCAGTCATACCACAATTTGTACATTGAAAAATTGGCCTCTTTTCTATTACTGCTTCTGGTCTGTAAAAAAAAAAAATGTATAAACTTATTGATAAGATAATTAAGATATAATCTTATAATATAGATTTATAATTTGTGACAAGAATTACCAAAATGATGTTTTTATATCAGACTTAATATTCTAAAAGAGAATATTTTTTTAATTAATAGTTACAGAAGAATACACCAGTTTTATTATATAATATACACATTTTAAGATTAAAGTAGCAGAGTGGAAAAGTAAAGAATACCCAGCAAAACATGATTAATTCCTCTGAAAATAGTAGTATGAATAATTAAAAAATAATAATAATAATAAATAAATAAATATTATATCATAGCTAAAAAAAAAGTGCCAGGGTGGCCAAAATTCGCGCAACACCTACCCCGGTATTTTTACATTCTAGATTTTGAGTGGAGCAAAGTGTTTTACAAATTTTTTTAAAAAAATGTCTGTTACACCTTTACACAGGAATACTTGTCCAAAAGTTTCGACTAGCAAATTTTTAAATCAGAATTTACATATGGTACTATGGAGATGTAATTTTTTAAAATTATCAATAGTTTTTCCAAAATTTGGAAAAAACTATACAAAATTTTGAAAAAATCTACTCAAAATTTGGCAAAAACGCCTACAAAACTTTTTATTTTTAATCTAAGTTTTATGAAACTTTTAAAATAGATGAACAATAATATGAAAATATAAAGTGATGAAGTATAGCAAAGTATAGACAAGAAAACCAGACATACTTTGCACGATGGGTATTCTTCGCTTCATGGGTCATATACTCTTGGTGGGTATGTTGAATTTTAAAGAAACTATAAATCATTAATTCAATGATACAATTCTGACCAAAATATGTTAACAATATAAAGAATAATAGTAGTTGTCATTTTCAAAATTTCACCAAGGATACATGGTACGAAGTACTTACTCTACTTTCTTTGTTTTTATTTACTTTATTTCACATTTTTCATCCAATAAATAAAGAAAGAAATATAGTATAAAAAAAAATTTCTACAATTTGTTTTCTCTTTTTTAAAATTTTCCTGATCCAAAATATTTTTCATATTATTATCTATCCATGTTTAAATTTTCTTAAAGTTTGAATTAAAAATGCATAATTTTCGAGTCTTTTTTGCAAATTTAGGGTAGTTTTTCTCAGATTAGAAAAAAAAAAAACTTTGAAAATTTCAAAAAGTCTCTTTTTTGAAACTGAATTTGCCTTTAATTGGTATTTTATAAAGGTCATTTTTTGAATTTCTCAATTCTTCATTTTTTTTTTTTCTTTAACTACCCAAAATTTACAAAAAAGACTCGGACACCATTATTTTTTGATCCAAACTTTATGAAAATTTAATCATAAATAGACAATAATATGAGAAACATTTTGGCGTAAACTTTTATTTATTTATTAGATAAAAAAAAAGTAAAGTACAGACAAGAAAGCCGGACATACTCCGCACCACAGATATTCTTCGCTCTTCTGGTGAGATAATCTTGGTTGGTGTGTTGAAAATGACGACTATTATTGATCTTTATATTATTAACTTCCTTTGTTCAAAATCGTCTTATTGAAGAAATGATTTATCATTTCCTTAAAATCCTATATACCCACCAAGAGTATCGACTTAGAATATTGTGGTGCGAAGTATGTCCATCTTTCTTGTCTATACTTAAACTTTAGGTATTTTTAATTTGTTATGAAATTGAACCAAATAAAATGCTGATAAGATAATGATAGTAATAATTTATCCTTCATAGCTTCGAATATTAGTTAATCAATACTTCTTACTTACTCAGTCTCAATATTCTCTTCTATTTCAGACTTTTTATCTTTAGCTTCAGTATCTTCCTTATGTTTATCAATTTCAATTTTTAACTTTGTTTCAGGATCTAAATTTAAAGGATGTTCAAGCTTGACAGACATATTGTATTTCTAAAATGAAATACATCAATTAATTAGTTTTTAGTATGTCAATAGTATTATCCATATTCCATAGGATTAGGGTAGAGAGCATATTATTCTATATTATGGATATATATATATATATGATTATAACTTACTACCATTGATAATTGGTCTTATTTTATCTATGCTTACTCCATGATGAAAGTAGATATCAAATTTTATCCATTATCACAAAGTGGCTGAAAAGTTTTAATCAAACACAGACTACACATTTTAGTATTTTGGTATTAATTATTGAAACTTACAGATATGCTTCATTTAAGTCATTAATCATGCAGACACATAAATGTAAAATCCTTCAAAAGCTTACTTATTATTTAATTCAACCAGGTTTATTATTTTTTTTGCACTCTGGTTCCTCATAAAAATTAAGAATTTTGTATATTTTATGGAGAAGTCGTCAGATACTATAATTAATGAGTTGTTCGATTCTTTGGACCACAAAGCGCCTAGTGCACCAAATTCGGATATTGCATATAATAATTGCTCCATGGCAGAATCGATTAAAAAACATAAACGACATGATAAATCGAAAAAACATAAAAAACATAAGAAAAAATCAAAGAAATATAAGAAGAAAAAACGCCATTCACGTTCCACTTCACCAGATAATTATGTTAAGCTGAAACTGAAAAAGGATAAACTTGAAGATGCCAAATCTGGTATGCCAGTAACATTAGATGTGGTTATGGAAACAATTGTGACTACAGCTAATGAAAAGAGTGAGAAAGTTAAAGATTCCAAGTATGATGAAAATGATAACAGTCATACAAACAAAACTTTAACAGATACAACAGACACAAATAAAGTAAAATTACCAGATAATGATATTAATCAAACAAGTAAATATTGTTACATTTTAACCTGAATTGTAGAATTAATTTTTCTTCAAAATTTCAGAATCATGCACCTCAGGAATAAGTAATGGAAAAATAATTATCAAGGATCTAAAGGAGAGTCGTTTGTATCATGAATTGATAAATGAAGTTCAAGAAAAAGAAAGACTGAATATTAAAAAGTATGAAGATGAAGAACATAGTTGTTCTTCAAATGATTTAGATAAAAATAAAAAGAAAGGTTTGTAAGATGAATTCTAAATAATATTATAATCACATAATTTGTCTCAAAAGAAAGATAAATTATTATTTTAAACTTTGATGAACTTTTAAAATTCTGGATGTGTCAGTTTACCTGAAATTAATCTAAGATTATGTTGATAGGTCAATTCTGAATAAAAGTTATTACTTGTGTTTCTTCATAGTTTTTTATCATAAATAAATTCACTTAATATTTATGTACTTTTAAATGATTTATGTTAATTATATAAAGATTATTCTGTTGTAAATTTTACAATTATTTTTATCATTCTAAAATATATTTTACAAAATATATATATACCAACTGAGCTAAATTTGTTAGGTATAATGGGAATAAATATAATGTAGTAGTCATTAAATTATATTACCAATATCAACATCAGTGTTGGATACTTAAATATTTATATTTTCACTTATTGACTTTTTATAATTTGATTGATGTCCTACAGTTTAATGAAAGTTACCTAATTGTTTTATTGATTGTTCTTTATATGATTTTTATTAATTTAATTGGTGGTATTATTAGAATACATTTCACATAGACCAACGTTTGTCTAACTGTGAGTCTCTAGTTAAATTTTGGTGGCTTGTGAGAAATATTTTTAATTACAATACAGATTTTTTGAAATTTATATTTTTAACCAAATTCGATTTCAAATGATGCAATTAAACATTTGCATACATTTGTAAAATTAAATTCATATGGCAAATGAAGCCATATGGGCTGCGTTAGATTTTCAAGGGAAAATTTGAGTTGTGGTCCTAAAAAAACTGAGAACCATTGACATAGATTCTTTTATATCACTTTAATAATATTGTTTTTTCCATGTTATTGAAGAGCTTCCTGAACTAGTTAAAGATGGATAATATGGTATTATGTACTTTTCTGTACACCTGTATATTTTTTTTATTTTAGTATTATGTGTACCTTGTTAGAATTTGTATAATATATAATTTATACTCAGACTATGTATTTATATAAATAAATATTTTGCCTGATAGGTTTGTTATCAGAAGGGAATAAACTACTTTTATAACATCTTTTGAATAGAATATACTATTTTAATGTTTGTTCTATTTGTGCCTCCTCCCCTCCTCTGGCCACCTTAGCATGGTATGCCATATAAAAGTATTTATTTACATAATGCCAGACACCATGTCCTATAATTGATTTATTAAGAAAGTGCATTTTGTAAAATAGAATAATTAACTTCTTAATTTTATATAAATGTTCATTGACTGCCACACCGAAAAAGATAGTAACTCAATTTATTCTACTTCTCAGGAGAGCAAAAACAAAATTTCGGTATTGATTTCTTATTCTACTACTATTTGGTATATTCTTATACTTAATCAAAATTTTAACTGTATAGCTCATACAGAAAAAGATTAAAACTTATAAGGTGGAAGAAGTTCATTATGTAATTAAATAACATACGTTTTCTCTAAAATGAACTCAGTTACAATCTTATTTGTTGGAAATTGATATAATGTAGTTCTACTTACGATTAATCTTTTGAAATAATGCAAATTTTGAGAAATGCCAATTACAAAGTACCATCTAGAGTCAAATTTAAATACAAAGAGTGGCTGATTGAGGCTTTTGGGTCAATATTTCTATGTATAAAAGTGTTTACAGAACGGGGGGAAAAAAAAAATAATAAAATAAACATTATTGTAAATTTATAAGCTTCTTTGCTCCACTCAGAATCTAAAATAATGATTTTCTAGATTACAAAAAAAAAAAAAAATTTCAGAATTATTTTGAATAGTTATTGTTTTTGTGATAAAATCAATGACAATCAATAATTATGAATGTCTGCCCATTTTTACTAATTAATCATATGTTTCTTTCAATTTTACAGAAAAAAATAAATCAAAAAAAAAAAAAAGATCAAAAAGTAGAAGTAGATCAAGTACTCCAAAACGACATAAGAAACATAAAAGTTCTCATTCACACAGAAGTAGAGATAGGTATGTTTTTATTTTATTATTTGTATTCACCATTCATGATAGAAAAAAAAGTAATCTCTATTTTACTGTACATAGGTAAACTTAGATAACAATTATTGTTAATTTAAGTATAAACTGAAGACTAAAAATACATAGTAAATTCAGTAAACTATAGTAACTTTATTATAGTTAGTACTCTTTCAGTTGTGATTTGCTTATAAAAACAATGTATAATTATTAAAGATCTAATAACATGTTATAAAATAATAATCTATTTGTATTTGTATCATTAATAACAGATGACCTACGCTTAAAAAAAAGGCTTAAATGTATTTAAAATAAAATATTTGATTATATTTTTATGGTTTTTATCTAGGTTAAAGAAATATTTATATTAAATATCAATTTTGTAAAGTATAAAAAATTAATTCTTATAGTATTTATAATAGTATAATATAAATTATAATACATATTATAACATTTATATGATTATTTATTGTTTAGGTATTCTAGGCATGATGATTTTAAAAGTCGACAATCTAATACGAAAGATAAGAATGACTTAACCTCTAAGTGTAAAAATAAAGATAATGATGTCAGATCAAAAGACAAAATTAACAATCATAAAAGATCTTTAACACCAGATAGGGATCTAAAAAGAAGTAGACATTCAAGGTCAAGGGATAGAAAAAAGCGGAAGAAATCAGATCATGATAGATCAAAAAACCGATCTAGATCTAAAGAAAATTCTAGCAGCAGAACTAGACAAAGATCTCTCTCTTGGTAAAATGATATTTTTTTTAGCTATTATTATGTAACATTAATTATATGAATATTATAGTGAAAAAATAGATAAAAAAAAGCTATTTAAAATAGCTCGCAAAAATGCCTTATCACTAGTTCAGCAAGGTGTATTACCAGTGGGAAGTGTAAAAAACGATACTTTAGCCAATTTACCAACTAAAACTGTAGATGAATTAACAGGTAAAATGCTTAATTGTGTATACACTATTCAATAAAAGTTAAAATCATGAAGTATAAACCAGAAAACCGGACATACTTCACTCCTCGAGTCAGATACTTTTGGTAGATGTGTAGAATTTAAAGAAACGATTAATCATTTCTTCAATAATATAATTCTGTATGAAGGAAGTAAATAATATAAAGAACAATAATATTTTCAGCATACCCACCAAGAGTATCTGACCTGAAGAGCGAAGTATGTATGGCTTTTTTTGTTTTTGTTTTACTTAACACTTCACTTTTTTTTTATTTAATAAATAAAGAAAACATTTTTTTGCGTCAAAATGTTTTTCATATTATATCTATCTATGTTTGAATTTTCATAAAGTTTGGATTAAAAAAAAAGATTGTTTCTGAATTTCTCTTGTCGAATTTTGTGTAATTCTCCTCAAATTTTGAGAAAATATTGAAAATTTCAAAAATGATCTCTCTAAAGTACCATCTAAAGGCAAATTCATTTTTAAAAAGTTGCTGGTCGAGACTTTTGGAAAAATTAGCGTTAAAAAAATACATTTTTCTACAAGTATTAATATTTTATTAAATTACATTTTTACGTTGTTAATCGTTATACCAATATATCCTATTTATTTTAGATTTCTGTCGTCAACTTTCTAAAAAAGATAAGAATCACGATGGTGAATCTTCTTTTTCTTCTTCTGATGACGAGTCTAAACAACCTTTTCACCATCCTTTTTTGGTTAAAGAGAGGCCCAATATAGTCATGAATATTAGAGTAAGTAAATTTTATTACTGCTTGATATTAAGATAAGTGATTTTAATTAAATGCCATTAAATATTAACCTAAATTTGTAGAATGCAACTCAATTGCCCATTAAATCATTTCAAGAAAAAACTATTGGACAAGATATATTGAGACAACAGTTTCCTGTATCTAGTGGCCAAATTCATAGTTTAGCTGTTAATGAATGGGTCCCTTTAGGTCCAGAAGAATCTGCAAAATTAAATAAAATTGCCCTACCAGACGATGTCAACAAACTTGCTGGCAAACCACACAGTGAACAATCATTAAAAGTTACACCTGTAAGTTTAATGTTAGTACAATAAATCTAATATTATTTTTATAGAATTTTACATTTAATTTAGGCAGAACCAGTTGTTCAGCATGTTTCAAATTCAAATAGTGTTTTAGTACCTATGGAATATCAATATGCGCCGCCACCAGCTATTGAACCTCCTCCAGCTCCAGCATTCACAAATCCATATGTAAATTGACAGATTAAACTTAATTCACATACCTCGTAAATTTTAATATGTTAATTGAAGTTACATTTTTTTTTTTAGGCACATAGCCATTATTCATTGTTAACTTACGAGACTGGACAATTTACTGGCCATACTGGTGCTAAAGTACTAACTCCTGCAGAATTATCTGCAGGGTATCAACCGTGGGTAAAAAAGGTAAAATGTATAAATAAGTTGTGTTCATTTTCCACGTTTCATGGTATTATAACTACCGGGTATAGCACGTTTTTGCACTATACATTTTCTTCAAATTCGATATTGATTTTCATTGGGCTTTCAACCACCATTTCGAAAAATATTCCCCCAAGTTCAATAAACTAAAACATTAAAACGATTATTGAAACAAGATCAAATTTTTACTATATAACATGTCAACATTTTAATATTTTATTAGATCATAGCGGTCATATATTAGTACTTAATTTAAACAAATTTTTATTTATGTGCATCTAATTAGTATATTTAATTATTTAAATAATTGTAAGAAATAGTCTTGATGTGTAATACTTCAATTGAATTATATTATTTTAAATAAGGAAGAATTTGAATTTTATGACGTCAAGACATTTCTTTTTGTAAGCTGTATGTTTATTTAGCAATACCAACATTGCTAAATAAACATGCGTATGAAGTGCACGAAAGCCAAATGAAAATCTGTTACAGGCAGTATTACTTATGTTTAACATATTAAAGCGCTATATCGACAACACCACAATCGAACGACGGTTTGTTTGCTGAGCATTCATGGGATATCTGATGCAGCCCCTGGTAATTTTAATAGATACTTGAACGTATATACTAATAAGTTAATACGTTTGCAGTATTTACTTAAATTTTATTTTAAATTGGAAACAAAAAAAAAATGTAAAATACCGAACATGTATTTTTGTAAGTATTATAATTAATAAATGAAAGTATAGAACTTTTATAAATTTTAATAATCATTTATGTTCGATACAGATATTTCTCACCGAAATCTACACAGCTCTATAAAAACAATTTAACATACCCTATACAATTTACATAATATATATTTACGGTCGATTTTAAATAAGTATTGTACCTCAAATGTTTAATGCAGTTTATATGTATAATTATAGGATCAGCTTAGAAATTCTGCTCCTGTGAACAGCGGTATTGGAATTCATTTGTTACAAAAAATGGGATGGAAGCCGGGTGAAGGTCTTGGCAAAAATCAGTCTGGATCTTTAGAACCTCTCTTACTGGATGTCAAAATGGATAAAAGAGGTACACGAGAAAATATTTAGTAATAATTTTAACGATTTTGCTGTTTAATAATAAATACAATGTAAATAATATATTTGATTTAATCCTCTACTTTATTAGGCTTGGTTACTGAAGAAGAACTCCAAGGGAATCGTGTAAAGAAATATTCGAAAAAAGTAGTAGCGCAACCTATATTGTCACTAGAAGGTAAAAAGCTAAAATATCTAAATATTAAAAAAATTGTGTTTTAAATTATTCATACTCAATGGTATTTTGAAAACATAATTAAGTGATATGCAAATGTCATGGTCTCGACAATTTAAATTTATTAATAATGTTCTATCTGTTATTTTCTGAAATAAGTGCATATATTCAAATATTTTTTTTGATGTGAAAGGACATTATACTTTATTTTAAATACTCATTTTTCCAAGAAATTAATTTGAATTAAATACAATATTTTTTGGATTAAAAAATACTTTTAATATCCAATAATATGTTTTTATTCGTTGTATTATTAATTTAACTTAATAAATTAAAAAATCATATTTCATCATTTTCTTAGTTGTGTTGTAAAAAAACAAATATTTTATATAAAAATATCTGTTTTGTCAATATTTTAAAGATTTTAACAAAAATGTAAATATAAGTAGATAATATGCTTGTATTAATTTTTTAACCCTTAACATAAGAAAGTACAAATATTATGAAATAATAATGAAAGTAATTCTGTTATTATTCGTAATGAAATTAATGTGAGCTGTAACTTATTTTAATTTAACTATAATTCTGTACATCAATAATTAAAATATAAATAATATTTTTGTTAAAATTTTGCACAATGCTTTGCTTAGAATTTTTTTTCAAATTATCCACCCAAAAAGCTTTACATCTTGTTTAGTTGAGACATTTATATTATATATTGTTACACAATAATGGATTAATAATGAAACTGGTAATTTAATTACTCTTTGCCTTAAAGATTTTTTTTTTCTCTTAATAGATATGACATATGAGTATTTTTTTTTATTTAGTAAGTTTGACATATGTATATATTAATTAGTTTTTACCATTTTAATAAATATATTTTATTTCAGGAAAACATCCAGTTTCATTATTAAATGAATTTTGTGCCAAACGTAAGTGGGACGTACCCAAATTTAACACTCTCGATGAATCTGGTCCTAGTCATAGAAAAACGTTTATAATGACTGTGAGTATTTAAAATGTGCAACGAAATTAAATTATTTTATGGCATACTTTATATAATTTTAAACAGGTTGTCGTCAACGGGGTTCAATACTGTTCATCAAGATGTCAGACGAAAAAATTGGCTAAAATGGAAGCAGCTAAGATGTGTTTAAAAGAAATTGGATTATTAAACTAAGTTAAAATAGTTACTAAAATGTATTTTGTAAATATCTCAATGTTTTGAATGGTAAAGCAGCTCCTTGGATTAATAATCTTATTCCTTTTTTTCAAATTTATCCATGTTTTCAGTTCTACACAATTGAAGTATATTCATAATAGTGAGACGGCAAACATTCGTTTTTAAGTTGGAACTTAACGAGGCATGCCTAGAGAGAAGAGGTTGGACTTTGAAACCCTACTTTCTCTGAAATTTAAAAAATATGAAAAAAAAATGTTTTTATTCGTATTTATTTTACAATTAAGTTGAATATCATAATTTTGTAAGGGTTATTTATATAAGCATTTGTTGATCTATCTGTTAGGTATTATAGATAAAATTTACCACACAAATTTAAAAAAGTGGTGTATACTTTGCTTGTTGGGGTGTTCTTCTCTTGACGAGTGTATTGAATTTTAAAGAAACTATAAATCAATTTTTCAATAAAATTATTCCGAATGGAGCATCGACTAATACACAATAAAAATTATCAGTTTTGAAGAACTGAACATAAATGGTGAACTATACATCTATTTGTTACATACAATACTTACGAAAAAGGAAAGTTGATTTTCATTCTCATACACCAAATGGATAATTTCAAATTACAATAAAATATATAATAATTTATTGTAAATTAACATTTATGCACAGAAAAACATAATTTTTACAAATATTTATCGTGGCGCATCTAGTCAGTCACAGCTAAAAAATCGTATTGGGCACCGTCGTATGATATGCCGAGCCGAGTTCCCATTGTGCCTCACTAACATTGCTGTGAAATAGTATGTATTTAGTATAATAAGCAAAAATATTGAATTTTCAAATTAGAATAAAAGATTAGAAAACTATTGTTTTGTACATGGATTTTAATTCACACCATTGTATTCAGCAACGAAAATATATAATAAGTGTATATAAACTGTAGATATATCATAATAATATCTGTCTGTATTTTCTCCGATTTTTTTTTAATCAAATCCTTGTAAAATGTTTAATTCTTTGTTCGCTCAAAATTTATCGCAATGAAATTCTCTATTTAGGCACCAAGTTTCAAAACAATAGGTAGGGCCAATTTTCTGTTATGTAAGTTAAAGTGCGTAATTTTAGATAAAACTAACGAATTTCAATTGCCCCAACAATTTGTTTATTACACATTTATAAAAATAAAATAAAAAGATACACTTACATAGCTTTGTATTGTTTTTTTTTTTTATATATTTTTACCGATAATAATGTATATAGATGTTATTGTTATTAACTTATATGATTTCTACTTGTTTTAAAATAAATAAATTATAATTATAAATATATAAATTATCATAATATATGTTCTGAAATAATATTCTAGTACAGGGAACCCCTCGTTTTTTGTTATCACGCCGCTGCTGCTGGTGTGTCAATTTATCAGGCAACGACTGAGAAAAGGTGTATTGACTGGATTTGGGTGGCAATTCGGGTGCATAGCGCACTATATTTAAAATTCACATTGCCCACAACGCCTGGTCAATGTATGAACAAATTGAGTATTGAAATGATTATTCTTACATTGCCCAACATGTTAGGGGACATTGTTATACAATGCCCGGATTTCCTATTTTGCTCGTAACATATATCATGGCTTGAAAAGTGAATTTTGACTGCAAGTCAGCTGAATAACCCTGAACTCACCACTGGCAAAACTCAACACAGTATACCAATATCGAGTGAACCACAACAATATAAAGAGTATGGTTGCAAATGTGGGACGTTAAAGTATTAACCACATACTTTGAGAACTTTATTTATTATATAAAATTAAAAATATATTATTTATTTAAAAAAGAATTTAAAAAAAAAATATATTAATATTACAGTTTAAGAAAAATTAAATTAAGTCTTTCGAAATATCATAGTTTTTTAGAATTAAACACGTATCGACAAATTATATGAAATATGAATATAAATACATACAATATAGTAAAACAGTTTCAATGTACTCGCGTAAAGATTAATCATCATCATCATTAAACTGTTCATTCAAATTCAAACTCATTGTCTCCATGCTTTGGTCGTACAGTTTTGAAAATTGGCCTTTAGTTAACGGAGGTTGAACTTTTTTTTAATATATATTGTTCTGTGTACATTTTATACTCAGTTTCCATATCAATATTAGTCACTAAAAATAGTGTTTTTGTTTCGGAAGGCGAACAGTACGAGTTCACAACCTTTGGCATATTTTACTCCTATTGTAACCCAAACGGGCTATCAATGTTTGACCCAAAGAGGCTATGAAGTTTTGCCCAAATATGCTATCAAAAATCTCAAATTTACCCAAACGTTCTTTACCTATCACTTAATACATTAATATGCATATTGTGTTTAATATAATTATTAATATACACATAATAATTTGTAGTTGTAATTCAATGTCTTCATCAAAATTATTTAATCTATGTACAAATAGTAATTTGAAAATGTTGAGGATATCTTGAATATATTAAAAATTATGAAATGCAATTGACGAACATCTCAAAATTTTGTTAAAAATGAATTATTCATAAAGTCAAATTTCAACTTACTCCAACTTAGTCAATTTTGTAATAATAAAATAAAAAAATTTAAGAGATCAAATGAGATAAATGTGAAAATATATTATTAAAATTCTGGTATTATATGTGTATTATTATATTTACATTAGTTTTTACTATTAATATAATATGTGTATTATAAAGTAATGGATATATATATATATATTTTTTTTAACATAGAGCTTCCCAATATACAGTTTATACTGTACAAAGAGATGGAATACTATTCGTGGTGGTTTTTTGCACAAGTCAATGGATATATTTTTCGAAATGTGATGGAGGTGTTGATGACCAGGCGAACTAACATACAAGGTAGTCCTGATAATCGTAGAGTACCCACAACGGATCGGTAATTTTATTTTAAAGGGTTTCCATTCATAAACTATGGTCTTAAATATTAAATTGACTGAATATGATTCATTTAATATTAATAAATAATACATCAATTTAAAATTTAAATGGTAAAGCTGATAGTATCATACTTAAAAATACTATTTACAATCAATGATAGTATCTTTAGTGTTGTCTTTAGATAATATTATCTAAGGTGTTGTCAATATTATCATGCCGCTATCAACAACGATAAACCATAAGTGTTTATTTATATTGGAATACTACTGTTGCTAGCATTATTATTTTTTTTTGCGACTCCTGAGAAGTGAACCAAAAAATAAATTAGAATTCGGAAGTGCGGAAGAGATATAAACTAAGAATTATTAAAACTCACAGTTATTGAATAATTGTGTCTGACCGACTTCAAATGTTGTTAAATGTCCAGACCTATTTGTTGTTGTTGTGTTCATTTTTAGCTATTTCGTGCCATGCCAGAAGACCCGAAGAAGGATCGAGGTCTTTCGTTTTTGACAATGTGAGGGCGTCACTTGAAAATGTCCATATTTTTTTGTTTATTTATTTTTAATTTTTATTGCAGTTCAATGAGATACGAAGTTTTACCAACAGCCTATTTAAGGGCACAAAAATATACATTAGAAGTAAAGAATTTTTGATATTACTACTAACATAAACGATTTTAATTGAATTTTTTTTTTCTAGTTCATTGTAGTGATTTGTATAATATCTCTGTTTACTGGATTCTGACAGAATCTGGATGTTGGAATGAATATCTAAACCTTGGTCAACACGTAAGTACTTTTAAACATTGAGTACCTACCTATATTTTAATATAAAAATAAAATAAAATATTCTGAAATTTCTGTTTAGAATATTCGTGAACTTCAGTTGAAAGAAATTAGTTATGATATACAGTCAAATCGTACAAATATGCATTATGTGAAATCTGAAAATCACAACTACTCATGTTCTAATGACATACATTTGGTATTTATATTTATTGAATGTAATATACTATATTACAGATTGATGAATTAAACATTCATTATTTTTTTCGTAGGAAGATTTATCAGTCTATGAGCATAATAATAATACAACTAATGTTGAACCATTTAATAAAGTAAGTATGTATTTTATATATGGCTTACTATAGATTTGTGTATATATATATATTATATATTTCAAAATCAAAATGGTCTTTCTTATTATCTGTTGAACACATATTTTATAAATCATACCCAGTTAATATTATTTTATTTAAGTAATATCTCATATAATTATCACGGTATCAAGAAAAAAATACCCTAGAATTTTAGATGACAAAAAAATAATCTCGTATATTTATAATATGATTAATATAGTAGGTGCAATAATTTTTTAGTAGGTATAATATTCTTAAATAAATAAAAAATATCAGTTTTAATGAATGACGAAAAACAATATTTTTGCATGTAGTACACAATATAATTGTTTTTATAAATATATCAATGTAAATAAAAATATAGTAATATCATAGAGAAGTCAGATAAAAATTTCAGAAATCCTGGACAAAAAAATTTAAATTACTTTAACTTTAATTAATAAAAATTTTTGCTAATTAATATAACTTACAATAAAACATAAAATACTTTTTTTATAGAGAGCTTCCCAATATACAGTTTATACTGTACAAAGAGATGGAATGTATATACTAACACTAAATATCACACCAATTAGAGGTATTAATACAAATACAGATAAATTCTTTGCCAACGTTGAAGTTTCAATGCAAAGTCCACATGGATATTTATCAGCATCAGACTGGCCATTATTGCATGTAACTTATTTTAAACGTATAATATTATGTAATATTTCTAATTACTTTTATGTTTTTAGTTTTATGGATTCATGTGTTTTGTGTATATATGTTTTGGTTTAACTTGGTTGATTTTATTATTCATGCAATGGAGAGATTTACTTCAAATACAATTTTGGATTGGAGCAGTTATTCTTCTTGGTAAACAACAACAATTATGTGAATTTGATTAAAATTTATCAAGTTATTTTATTTCAGGAATGGTAGAAAAAGCAGCTTTTTATGCTGAATATTATGAATTGAATTTAACTGGACGCTTAGATAATATTTATGGAATAATGACCCTAGCTGAAGTTATTTCTTGTTTAAAACGAACCCTTGCCCGTATATTAGTCATTATAGTGAGCTTAGGATTCGGTATTGTCAAGTAGGTATTCCAGTAAAACCACAATTTTCAAAAATATTTTATTTTTTTATTTATCATTATTATTTAGGCCCAGATTAGGTCCACTTTTACCCAAGGTTTTAGGTTTCAGTTCTTTATATCTAATTATGTCATTTATGGAGTCCTATTTTCGTTTGTCACCTAATATGATTGTGGGTATATGGATGATTAATTTTCCACTTGCTGCATTGGATTCTGGTATTGTCTGTTGGATATTTTCAGCCTTAACACAGACGACCAGAGCATTAAGACTTCGAAGGTTGTACATTTTGCGTGTCATCATAATAATACGAACAATTGTACTATGTATTTAAATATTTTATTTTCTTAAAAGGAATGCAGTAAAGCTTCAATTATATACACATTTCACTAATGTGCTTGGTTTCACAGTAGTTACTTCTACTTTATTCATGTTGTATTCTATAAAAACACAGCATTTAGCAAAATGTAGTGGTGTAAGTATATTTAAAACAATATTATAATTCTATAACTATTATTAGTATATTTTTTAATTATATACCTATAGAATTGGAATGAGCAATGGCTGGATGATGCTTTCTGGCATATTGAGTTTTCCATAATTTTATTTGTCATAATGATACTTTGGAGACCAACTAATAACAATCAAAGGTATTTTTTAATGTTTATTTTGATATAAACAGTTTATTTTTTCAAATTCATTATCAACGATTCATGATTACATTTGTTTTTATTTGTAGATATGCCTTTACTCCATTGCTAGATGCTCCAGATGATGATAGAGATGAAACAGAGTTGTTTATTAAAGAAACTTATAATGGTTATTATTATTATCGTACGTGTATAAAGTACCGATTTTGACTGTTTCAATATTTTTTAGATGTCAAGATGAGAACCACAACATCAAATGTATCCAATCAAAATTCTGTAGTACCATATAAAGACTACCCAGCTTCAAATAGTAGTACTAAGAGTCAATCACAACTAGTAAGTTTTAACTAATTAATTTTTTATTAATATAACATGCATATCAATTTTGATTAATATTCACTTAGGATGATGATTTGAAATGGGTCGAAGAAAACATACCTGGTTCATTATATGAAACGTAAGTTAATAATATTTTGTTATTTAGCAACATATAATTTAATTTAAATGTCTTCTTTTTTTAGAACTCTTCCAATTTTGGATTATAGTGAGGTAATGTCAATTTTGCTTAAATTTATTACAATTTTAAGTATGAAACACGTTTTCATATTTTCAGGATGATCATAATACTGCAATTGAACGGTCAAAACTACAATGAACACTTATATTTTATGTTCTTCAATAAAGCTGTAATCAACCAAATAAAGGAAACCAGGTAAATTATTTCACCATGTTGTATTACTATTTTACTTATTTTTTGTATTTTATTTATTTTCCTATTATTTGATTTAATAAATATATTGTTATTCATTGTAATATTATTGTGCATCTTACTTATAATTCTTTATTATTATTTTGTTTTTTTTATTATTTTAACTATATTAAAGAAATAAATAATGTCTGAAAATGATATAAATAATAATGATAATAATAAAAATCATTCTCAATGAAAAGATTAAAAAGTATTTTAATAAATATCGTACAAAATAATGTTGGTCTTTATTTTTAATTTGATGAATAATTTGTTGATCAAAAGGAGATATTTCATTTAAGAAATATCCTTGACAACGATTTATTTAGTGTAGCTTTCACATTTGGTGAAGCTGCGGATGTTATTAAAGCTGCACCTCTCGGATCTTCGCTCAATCTCGCTAATATGTGTTGAGCAGCTTGCCTAAATAATAATATTAAAAAAAATATGTATGCATATATTTTTCAATTATATTATTCGATACTTACCGAGAAGTGGCTGTATTATCAGACACCATATTTGTGGCAGCTGTTATCACTGCGTCCCTAGAATCTGTTGGTAAATGAAGAGTTCCACTGACTCCTAGCTTATCGACTATTCTAGCCAAAAGGCGGCATGCTTCAGCGCGAACTAAACAGTTTCCATGCCTGGCAATTTCGAAATAAAATTGTTTGTAATATTATGTCTGTTAGTTCATAGCAAGACTCACTTTATTCCTTTAGACGTGATCACCTGTATACATTTAGTTGGACTTAGATTGTCGACCATTGCGTCAAAAGCTTCAGAGCTTTGAATTCGTAAAAATTTATTAGTGTCAGCTGTTCGTGGAAAAAGGGCCGAAACAATAACTTCAACATCCTAAACAGAGTTATTTGATAAAAAAAAAAAAAGACTGAAAATTGCCATTGGCTACTAACAGGTTCTACTGATTTAGGTACGTATGTGAACATTTTCTGTGCAGCCATACATGCTGCTCGAGCTACTTGGGATCTGAGACTTTTGATATGTTTGGCCACAACGCGAGTAAATGGCTGCAAAGAATTAGGACGTAATTCTTTTCCGTGAAACATTGATAACCGTGAGACGTTCTGTAGACCAGTAACAGCCACTGCCCTAGGAAACCGATCGATATTTTTTAATCATTTAAAAACATATAATAATAATTTAAAAATGTACACTTACCATTCTGGGCTATTGATCTGGGTGGATGTTAATTGTAAAGCTTTTTGTGGTTCATTGAATGGAGTAAAATTTACTCTCGTTTCAACACTCGGTCGTTTCTCTTGTTTTTTTACTGGCATTGCGGCAGACCTTTTTCTATCCGTTTGCCGTGACAGCGAAGGTTGTACGATGGACGTTGTAGGTTTTACTTCCGCTATGGGTTTACTGAATTAAAAAATATGTATAACATAAATATACATATTATGTATGAGAATAAAGAAATTTTGTCATGCTCATTAATTTAAAATTTGTAAATTGTTGATTCTAACATTTTTTTTCTCTTTGAATATTTTTCCTTTATTTATTAGATAAAAAAAAAAAGAAGTAAGGTAAAGTAAAGGTAAGAAAGCCGGACATACTTCGCACCACGGATATTCTTCGGTCTTTGGGTCAGATACTCTTGGTAAGTGTGTTGAAAATGATGACCATTATTGATCTTTATATTATTAACTCTTTTCGCTCAGAATCGTCTTATTGAAGAAACAATTTATCGTTTCTTTAAAATTCGACAAACCCACCAAGAGCATCTAACCCGATGAGCGTGGTGTGAAGTATGTCCGGCTTTCTTACCTTTGCTTTGCTCTACTTTACTTTTTTTTTTTTTCTGTTTTATTAATTATTAAATATGCGTAGGTATAAACATATTATTATTTAGACTGAAATTAATTTTTTTATCAACTTTTTAAAAGATATTGAATTTGACAAAGTGGATTTTGGATTTTAGAAGTTCATTTTTTTTAAAAAATTTTTTTATGACATATGGGAATTTTGGTGAGGCCATCATTAATACATGGCCAATGACCTGTGGTCGGTTGGCGGGAGCTATATGCCCATAGGAGCAATTAGAGGGGGACTTGAGGGGGCTAAGCCCCGTCAAAACTACTCATAGCCCCCCATTAGGAATTTTAAGAATTACATAAGAATAAAGCCTTTTTGGGAGGGCTAAATCAATCGAAAATACATATTAGCCCCCCCAAAAACATTTTCCATGTTGCGCCGCCAATGTATATGCCCTATCCACATAACATACTTACTCGTTTTTGGATTGAACAACGTTCGTGCGTATCGGCCGATTGTCGTTATCTATACGTTGTGTTTCTAAAATGGCACCTCCGTCGTCGGTTTTGTCCGCCGCCGTGGGATTGTTGTTGTTGTCTGAAGAGGAAGCGGCGGACAAATCGCTCGAAGACTGCTGCAACTGCGGCGATCGAGTCACATTCTTGCCGTCCACAATTTCCATGCCGTTCACTTTGCCCGGCGTTTGATCTTCGGCCTTCTCTTGCAGTTTTTGCTGCAGTTCCGACACGAAGTCAGGCCCCTGCACGGTCATGGAAAACGTCGTTCGCACGGACGAGTCAAAGCTGTTGTGAAACGACAAAAATACACGTTGTTAACTGTTAAATTTTTCAAACCCACTATGAATGATCATTGCGAGACGTCCCGTATTAGAGGTCCCCCGTTGTCACGACAAATCTCATCGGGAGGGACACCTAAATGCCATGTTTTTCAAAAAATTACCAACACATCCCTTTGACTCTTAGATTAGGTTACCTCCTAACCTAACCGGTGAATATTATAAAACATAATATCCATTCTTCTGAAGTTCTGACAAAATATGATAGACCATAATCAGGAAATTCAACAATCAATTATTTTATAAAATTAACGTGATATTTGTTTTTTATAATTTCATTCCTATTGGTTAATGAGTAAATTGCTTAAAGAATACAAAGTCATTTTAGATTCTGAATGAAGTGAAGAAGCTAGTGTTTTTACAATGATGTTTATTTTTTCTTTTTTTTCTTTTTTTTTTTCTGTGTACAACTTTTCGTATAGAAATACTTGTCCAAAAGTTTCGATCAATAACTTTTTGAAACCGGATTTGCCTCTAGATTGTACTTTA
>JAIPRM010001153.1:9569-34048 GCA_025469315.1 Stegophylla sp. TES_Ste_2020 | reverse complement strand
GTTACAATATGAAATTATGATAATAGATGGCGTTGCAGGTCATTTTGACTATTCCGTTCATCAATAAGTAGACCAACATTATACATTACGGTAATGCCGAGTTGCCCGACCTGTATGTAAGACCGTGATCATAATATATAGACACGCTTTATACCACAAATACACGTGATAACGGTTTCTTAACAATAATCAGTTACACAGTACACATTTCACGGCTCTAACCGGTGTATGTAATCTATGTATTGAACAAACGCACCCCCACTCCCAGTTTGTTTGTTTTTTTTTAAATGCAACAGTTGCTTTTATTTGCTTTTCGATTGAAGTTGGCTATAGGGTTGACGTTAGGAGCATTTATATCATCTCATCTGATTTTTATTCTGTTACACCAGTCACACACCACTTAACACGAGGTTTCGTGTCTCTCTAATCTAATGATTAGCTTGTACTCAGTATTATTTTTGATTTCGTGTGGTTAAACTTTTAACGTGCCTCATTTTTGTGCTATCAGCACTCGCCCGAAATTGACGAATAATTCGTCAAATTATAATGCCACGGATTCTAGGGAGTACTGCCTACTGTTGCTATCAAAAATTCCCGAATACTCTTTCGGGGTGCTTTTCCAAAATTCGAGAGTCGTGTACGTTTCGAGTGGAGTCACAAAGCTTAACTTGATTCCATATCTATACATATCATTTGAATTGAAAACTTTTCATGGAGTTTTTGCAAGAAATAAAATTAGTTTATAATTAATTACAGCTACGTTCAGAAACTGAAATACATATAATACAAACTCTTTGCTATAATCTCCCCTCCCCCCTCCCGTTCCCTTAGACTCGTGACATAATTATTCCCCATCAAGGACGGTTAGGTTAGGTTAGGTTAGGTCACAGTGTGACGTTAATCGCCTGTGCGTGACACCAAGACGAATTCATTAAACTCATGCCGGGCAACTACTCGAGGGATTCTAGACTGAGAGTGTAATTCAGAGAAAGTTAAACGTACAGCGTGATAATAAATATATAGTAGTTTAGTATTTCGCGTAGGCAGTTAAGTGTTCTGAAAGTCACAATAACGAGGTGAGTAAGAGCCCATCGTCGCGTCTTGAGAGATCAGCATTTGAGACGATCGTCAAAGGGGGTTGCGGTTGAAACCCGATTTCCGGTCAAGGTATAGAACATTATTTTCGGTACCGTGGTGAGTCGTAGGAGCATAATTTGATTGTTCGGGTACGATCGTGGGCGGGCGTGTTCTCAATAATTTATATCGTCCTCGGACCTATCGTTTGTACACAACTGTTTTGGCGAATTCTATTCCGACGCGTTTTTACCAAATAATGTGAGACCCGACCGACTTTTGTCGTCGTCTTCGCAGTGTTCATTTCCGAAACAACGATTGAACGGGGGACGAAACCTCCCCGGGGAAAAAACCTAACCCTCCCCGAATAACAAATTGTTTTATTCAAATCTCTAGCCACGTTATTTCGTTTTTTTTTTTCTTTAACATTATTTTTACAATATGATCACGTAAACCTCGGACTAACCTACACGAACGAATATGATTTCTACAAACTTCTGCTTTTTATTGTATACATAAATAACATTTTAATACGAATAAAAATCGTCAAATTTACTAGGGGCGGTAAAACATTAGTCATCATCACTAGCGTAATTAAGAATTGGTTTTTCTTGGGTTATAGGTTAGTTTAGGCTATAGGTTAAGGTTTCTTAATTAAATGTTAATCTTTTGGTATGATAAATAGTTATTGCCAAATTTAAAATTTAAAATTTAAAAAGGCTTTAATTGAAAAGAATCGGTTTCATTTAAATTCTAACCTTGAACGCATATCAAAACTAATTTATAAAGAATATTTTTATGAAACTGGGTGTAAATTGACAAGTACGAGGTGTGTATATATATATATATATATATGCATTTAAATGTTTACCAGATTCTACTTCTTAAATTTTATATATAAAATTTTTTTTTTTTCAAAATTATGCATTTTGTTCAAATGTGGTCTGACATTTTTTTTTAATTGTTATTAAAACTTGTTACGCTATTGTTGTTGATAATTTAGTGAAAATTTGCTAAAAAAAAAGCTATTCTTCGATGAAAAAAATTGATTTTGGCATAAAACTCTGAACCATCATTTTTACTCTGATTTGTTGTGTAACTGTTTTTTGGTAACATATGGAGAAATTGTTGCGAGTTTCAAAGACGTTAAACGAATGATTCACTCACTTCACTCAAAAATATCTTCTAAAAAGATCTATCATTATCACCACCCTCCCCCCCCCTAAAATAGTCCCCTCGATAATAATATATCATATTTTTTCGAGGGTTAAGTCGTACCTCGGGATGAAAAGTGTGATTTTCTTCACGATTACCCGGCGTTTTTGGCTGCTGCCGTCGCAGTGCCACCGGCGCTTTTCCGCCCGGATGCAGATGCTTTCGCCTAGCCAAACGAAGCCAATCGAATCACGTAATTCGTCGGGCGAGTGTAATCGGACCGTCGTCGGAGCCCCGAGGTTCGTACAGTGCGCGGCGGAAGGGGAATATAATAGTGTTCCGTATAATGTGATATCGGCGGGAGGGATTTGAATAATGTCTACCGACCGCCGCCGGTGGCGACAAACAGCAACGACGACGGACGTAAGCCCACGTATCCATTATTATGATATAATACGTCTGTGCGGCGTGTATAATTGTGTAGTATAATAATGGCGAGTTTCGACGCGCATGTGTACAGGATGTTCCAAAAACCACCGGGGTGGTCAACATAACTTTTGAATCGATTCGATAAAAATTATGTTATTGCTAGGGATGAGAAATCGTAGGAGATATTATCCGTTCCGGATACTTGATCCTTTTATATCGATTGTATACTAATGAAAAATGTGTTTGCCTCTTGAACTTGACTCTCGAATCCTATATTTAAAAATATTTTAATGTAGGTACGGTTTTTGGAATTTTTCATTTTTTCACCCACCGATGTGAAAGTCTCGAAAATGGAATTGAAAGGGTATAGGTTTACTGGGGTCTAGGGTTATCTCAAATCCGTAAAACAGGGAATGCCAAAAGATTATTTTGCTCGTAATCTCTGGAATTTCAGGGATTTTTTTTAGTGTACCTGGAATTTTTACAAAAATACCCTTTAACGTTTTTCCTAGTACATAGTACGAGTTATTTCCTCCCCTTGTCCACCATATATAGTTACCTAGGCTTTATTATAATGGGTGAAAGGGTGCACAGAGTTTCATTTGGATCCAAACCTCTTTTATGAATAATAACCCAACAAAATCATTCATTTAACCTCAAGAGACGAGTGGACATTGTATCTATTAGGTAAGTGTGTGGAAAGTCAAAGAATTTCAAAAGTGACGAAATTGTACCTAACCTGGGATTGTATTCCCAAAGTCTGGACGATCGGTGATCACCCTGTATACGTGAATAATTATTCGTTTCATATCCGTCCAGTCGACCGACAATAATAATAATTATTATTATTGTTGTCGGAATGGTATAATGTATTAATCGGCGGACGTCAATGGCGCGACGGTGGCGGTCGCGGATACGGAACGGAAACGGAAACGGCAATTAAATCTCGCGGCGGCGGTGGCAGCGGCACATCGGTGTAATAATTTTTCTTTTGGCCTTTCCGTGCCTCGAAAAATACACAACGGTCGGTTTTGAAAACAATTTATGTACCACACACGCATTATGTATTTACGGCGCAACTGTGACGTCGCCCGTCTGCGAGACGACCGTGTTGACCGGATTTTGCGGCCAAAGTTTTCGTTAAGTCGTTTTTTTTCTATTTCCCAAAACGTCTTCTGACTGGTGATCCCGTGTGTCGTATAAATTATTCGTTTTTGATGCGCACACGCGAAATAATTCAGTACTCGTCGCGCGTCTCTTGCGATCGAATCGGAAACATGCACGAGAGATAGGAGGAGACACGGGATTTCCCCTTAGGGCGGCTTATAGAGTAAATAAAAGATTTCCACGTGTCGTTTGATTTAAATTCGGTGTTTTTAAGTGCAGTGTAACGTCAAGAAAACGTTTGTCTCCTATCCCCAAGTGTTAAGCGCGTGACGTAGTACCTATACTAATTTAGAAGAACAAAATATGAACTCTTACTAAAATAATTTGAAAAATTTACCGTTATAGAATTTAAAAAAAACCCCACCAACAGATAGTTTCATTGTTCTAACTAATTTGCTGAAATTATTAAAAATATTCATTTTAGATTCTGAACAAAGTGAAGAAGCAAGTGTTTTTCTATGAACACATTTTTGTATAGATCTACTTGTCCAAAAGTCTCGATCAACAACTTTTTGAAACCGTATCTGCCTCTAATTTGTACCTTAGAAAGGTCATTTTTTGAATTTCTCAATTCTTTATTTATTTATTTTTTTTTTTTCGGAAAAACTACCCAAAAATTTATAAAAACCATCATTTTTTGATTCAAACTTTATAAACATTTAAATTTGAGATGAACAATAATATGAAAAACATTGTAACGCAAGAAAATTTTGAAAATGTGAAAAAAAAAATTTTGAACATTTTTCTTATCACCCATTCTCCCCCCTTCCCTTATTTATTAGGTAACAAAAAGTAAAGTAAAATAAGTGCGAAGAAGTCGGTTATACTTCGCACCACGGATATTCTTCGCTCTTCGGGTCTGATACTCTTAATAAGTGTGTGGAAAATGACAATCATTATTGTTCTTCATATTATTGACTTCTTTCGTTCATAATATTCTTATTGAAGAATTGATTTATCTTTTCTTTAAAATTCTACAAACCCACTAGAGTATCTGACCCCAATAATAATCCTTAGCCCTAATAATAAAGACCGCATCGTTTTTCCCTCCGGATGCACCAGCGTGCAATGTCGAGAAATTTCATCAACAATCGCCCGTCGTGTCAGACGAAAATCGTGTGTTGTATGTACCCGTTTACCGTAATTTCGTCGTCGTCGTTTACTGTGCACCGATTCTCTTGTAGTAAATTGCTTTTTTTCCAATTAAGTTCGTATTACTCGTGTGAAATTGTCAATTTAGTAGTTCGCATTCGTGTGTGTGCGTGTGTGTGTGATTGCGCCCGTGGTGAAATTTTTCACACGGACTAGAAAAAAAAAAAAAAAAAACACCTCTTTACGCGATATTTTTCGTACTTTTATTGTTCTTGAAATTATCGCAGAACACTAGTAATTGCATCGTGCGCGAGACCGTACTACTGCGACGCTAATAAATAACGTTGTTTATGTTTCCCTCGGTCGTACTTTAAGTTTTATCGCGTCGACAGCGAAACCTAACCTTCAAATGCAACAAATGAAATAACTTTTGATTAATCGTGTAGGATTTCAAAACGCTTTTAATTGCCCTCGGGCTTCTCGTCTTACACTCACCGCGTGGTTTTCGCGTTTTACGTTGTTTTAATATTGTTATCACTAAGGCCGCGAGTTTAACGCAGTAAAATACACTTAAAAGATTGCTTCTAAGAAATCTCAATAAACGCACTAAAAATCACAATTTAAAAAATTCGTTAATTATTTTTCGTTCTCCTTTTGTTAGAAAACAATTGTATTCTAATGTTCTAATTTATTTCTATTTAATTTATTTAAATAATGTATAAAAAAAATATTATAAAAATTTCGGTTGAATTTGAATTGAATTGACTTTGTAGTTCTACTTTATCTTATGTACAAATCAATCGCTATAAGACTTATAATATACAGCTTGTGTAAAATATTTAAAATTTAAAGATATAAAACACTTTTATGTAAAGATGTTTATATTGCCGGCAAATGATAAAAAAATACTATAACATTTTAAAATATTCATATTATATATAAAATTTTATTTCCAATAATCTTGTACTTTTTATTTAAATTTTAGTTTCCATAAAAAATATGTATTATATTTTATATCATACTCTTATAGTTATATTATACTTTTATAGTCGCATTAATTTATTGTTTCCATAATATCGTCTCGTTTTTCTATAGAATTTTATCATTTATCACTCATTTTTTTTGGAAATTAAACACATATTTTCAATAAAAATAAAAATAATATAAAACAGTCTTTTTCAAATTTTTCAAAAATTACTTCAGTTAACACACAATTATAATAATATTCTGTTTTATAAAAATACAAAAAATAATGTACTTATAACCTTCTAATATATATATATATATATATAACCTTAATATATAATGATATAAATTTTCATTAAGTTCGGATGAAAAAAAGTTCTAAACATGTTTTTGTTAAATACTTTTGGATAATTTTCCCTAAATTTTGGATAATCTATTGAGGATTTCGAAAAATTAAATCTAATCTACCGAATTCTGATTCAATAGTTAGTAGGTGGTAACTTTTAGGCAAGTATTTATGTTTGAAAAAGTGATTAGAGTAAAAAAAAAAAAAAAAAGACATCACTTTTAAACATAACCTTCTTAGCTCCATTCGGGATCTTAAAAGAAAAGTAAATAAATGAGTTAAAAAAAAAAAAAAAAAAGCTAAATTTTATCATGTAGAGAGAGAGATATCGCGCAACGGGTAAGTGTGATGGTGGGAGCCATATAGCCGCCCAATAATTCTTCGTAAATTATTTTGCGTTTTATACCGCGCGGCGCAATAATAAATTATTATCGAGTTTTATTGGATTTTCGTCGTCGTCTGAAAGCGGTCGAGGGTTGAAAAGAACAAAAAAAAAAAAAAAAAAAAAAACCAGAGCCAGCGAATATATACGATAATGCGTATTTATTTCGCGACGGATTCGCACGTTCGAGGGGGTGGGGGGGGGTGAGGGGGCTTACGAAAAGTGACCGTCCGAAAACCACCCAACGAACTCGTACAAAACATTTTTTATTTATTTATTTATTTATTTATTTTTTTTTTTTTTTGTATTTTCGACCCCCTTCTATTAGTAGTCACCGAAACACCACACGTACCTACGCGTATCGCATAACAATGTGGGTCACGACGAGGACAACTTTAGAGAGTATAATTTACCCCCCCCCCACACACACACACACACACACACACACACGTACCTGCGTCCGAAAAAGTTCAATTAAAAACCTTTTGTCACGAGGCATAGAGCATTTTTCCATCGCGGTGGCACATTATTTTCTCTCGTCGCATTGGAAAGCAAATCGTTCGCCGCCGCCACGAGGCTACACACTAAAGGTCCGCAGAGACTTATCATTACCGAAACGAGTGGCTATTATAATATTGTGGCGGTGGTATTGTATCGTCCGTCGAAACGACAGGGTTGGAGACGGAGGAATTGAATACCGCCGATGGACATACGAGGAAGACAAACCGTTTTAGAGACTTAGGCCTGTGAATCGTTACGTTTTGTCCCCGGATACATCGAATACCTTTTAACCCTCCCCCCCTGGCACCACTCGCGTGGGGTAAAAATATGCCCCGACCGAACTTAATGTGAGTGAAACTATGTCGTCGGGATATTAGCCACGTGCGCATATATTATCCATTAGGGATGATATAAATAATCACAAAAAAAAAGCAAAAAAAAAACTTAAAAAATAATTTTTAATATTAAGTGCTCTAAAATCTATATAGGGAATGAACTACATTTTTTTTCTGTCATTTCGATATAAGTAAATAATATTTGACGAAATTAATTGATTGCATAAAGAGAAAAGAAAATTTGATTTAAAAAATTAAAACACACAATTGTGACTGTTTTCAAATCTTTTACTACCGCATCACTAGATCTATCGGTATATTTGGTGAAAAAATTTGATTTCATTGCACGAGATGGAGAGAATAAGATGTCGGTGCGATAACAAGACAGCTCTATTTTCAAAAACTTTTCAGGGGACAAATAAAACTTAATTTTAAAATCCACAGCGACCAAATTATTTTTTTAAATATTTTAAATTGTAGTTCACATCGATACCAAAAAAATGGTAATAAAAAAATAAAAAAAAAAAATTAAAAAATAAAGTTGTATTTTATTGTGGTTTAAAATTTAAAAATAAGGAGCTGTCTGTTTTTTGGCCTGAAACGTTGATAATTTTTTTTTTTTATCGTTATTTAAATATAGTATTAGTTACTTGTATTTACATACCAGAAAGATAGTAAAAAGTATATATATATTGTATAGTTTAGATGTTAAAGATTAAAAAAAAAAAATTTTTTTTACAAAAATGTCTTTATAAAAACCAATTAAAAATCTGCAGCTGTCTGGTTATTGCACGGAATACCAACAACCAAACAGCTCCTTTTGTGCGTTGTATTGAACAATAAATAATAATCGGAGATATCTGGTTTTTACACAAAAATTTTTGCCTAATTTTTCTCTATCCGAAAATATAATAAAGTCGTTTTCGAAAAAATGTGGAGCTGTGTTGTTAATGCACTGTGATTTACTTGTTGTCGGTATCGAATCGTCTATAAAAATAAATAACAAAACCAAAAACTAAAAATATATTATACGGGTTAATATTTTTGAACGATAAATAAGACACCTTATTCTAAGTGACATTTTTCTTGGGCATTTTATTTGTCAATCGAGTCACTTCGCTTTCTTCCACTATGTTTTTTTTTTTTCTGCCATCGGCCAGAGTATACTCTGTTTGGCTGTGAAAATCAGGGTAATTCCCAATTTCTGGTTACCGTTACGTTACGGAACGTCGTCGCATCGATTTCTTTTCAGAACACGTGTAAGTTTCCGTCGTGCATAATAAATAAATGTGTTCCGCGCGGTCGTATATTAAGTGCTCTCGACAGTCGCTTCGTCTCCGATAAACCGCAAATTCCGGCACATCATCGGGGCAGCAGCAGGTACACGTAATGTATTCAGTGCCGCGTAATGACATTATCTCGTCTTTGGCTACGAAGCCAATTTTTATCCCTCTCCACGCGAGTTGATTATGGATTTCTTATTTGTTTCACAGCCGACGCGAATGCGCATAATAATAATGATAATAATAATAATGTATTTTGTCTCTTCATCGGCAAAGCATATTATAATATTGTCTTCACCCCTTGGCGACAACGCGACGCCATCACTTGAACGACGACTCCCTCTCCCCCCTCCCCCCATCAAGAAGAGTGCTTTCGTCGACCCTCGTTTCCGTGCGTTGCGCTTTGAAAGTTTTTAATTAAACGGTACAATATTGCTAACAAACCATACATACATATATATATATATATAATATTATATATACACGAGGAGACGCGAAATTACCAAAACGTAATTACGAGGCTTAACGTCATTATAATTTATAATATATATATATGTATGTATATATTGTTAACGGTATTCTGTAATTTTTCAACCGTCGACTTTGTGTCGTCGTGTTTCACGATGCGACGTCGCCGCCGCCGTCGAGACGATTATTATTTCATTTTATTTCTTCTCCCTCCCCTCCCCTCCAATGTAAAGGTATTTGAATATTTCCGAATGCATTTCGTCTACGACAAAAGTATTATGAGCGCATTCGATTGTATGTAATATAATGTGCATTACGACATTGTGTAATATACACAGACCCGCAGGTCCGGAAGTAAAACGATTTTTAATTATAACCACTCGTTTCGAAAATACTACGTCATTTTTAATTGTTGATTCGGAATGGAACGAAGACGTTATTGGTGATTTTAAAATAATGCTTATTTTTTTTTTTTTTTTTTTACTTATGAAAACACTTTTTTGCATAGAAATACTTATCCAGAAGTTTCGCACAGTTACGTTTCAGATCATAAAATAAAATGTATTTTAAACAAATCGTTTTTCATTGTTCTCGTTACTTTTTCCGAAAACTAAGAACATTTTAGTGAAAACAGTAACGTATATCTACGAGATTTTTATTTTATTAAATCAATTTTTGTCGTTTTACCTTAACTCCAAAACTAGTAGAACTAAAAAATTGAAATGTTCACTCATTAACAGCAATAGTGTGATTAAGACAAAAAAAAACCCCATTTGAAAAAATTTGATCTCTTTTTGAGAGTGATGTAGTATTTTAAAATTTCCTTGTGTTTTGTTTTCGAATTGGCCAAAGGTTTCCATTCTGCGTTCATTTAATCTGTATCATTATTATTTTCATACGCGTACCCTAACTCGTGTTTTTTTTTTTTTTTTTTTGTAGGGCGAAGTGGGGTAATTGTGAATAGATAATGCAAAATTTATAAATAATATTGAATTATATCTGCATTATGAAGTCTAGTTTAGTTTATGTACTTAAAATCGATTAATAATTCTCTAAAAAATAACATTTCTCAAGAATAATAGTAAAAATCATATTTTTTAATGTTTAAATCAATATTTACAATATTTTATTTAAATAATTTACTCGCTCTTTCTAAATACACTTAACTACGTGTTTCATTGACTGCTGTAGTTGAGAAACAATAACAATTCCTCAACAACGATTGCAGCATTTCCTTACCGCAATAGGATTCGTCGTGATTTTCTAAAATTCAAAAATGACCAGTTCTCTACACATAACAATATAGAGACCGAATCGGAGAAATTAACGGACGGCACGCGATAAAAACGATAATACGCACGCGAAAATATATAAGCCGATTATTAATACACCTACGAAGTGAAAATGCGCGTACACACTTCCGGTCCGCTGCCATACACGCGTTTTATCGAAAAGTCGTCAGGGAGAATATATATATATATATATCATATATTGCAGACGGGCGTAGAGAATCAATATTTAGGCGCGATAATTTCAAAAGAATACTCACATATATGTGTGTGTTAGTTCGTAAACTAGACACGAACTACCCGCCCCTGGCCCTAACCCCAAAAAACACACACACCCACCTACCTATCTAATAATAAGCAGCCGGTCGAGATATATATATATATATGAATGTATACAGGGTGGTGCAAAAGAGACTTGACAAATACTTAGATGGAATTTCCAAAATTGAAACTGTCAACAGGACGTCAATAATTATCATTTCAAGGCTTATTTGTGCATAATTATCGATATTTTGTAATACCAACATCACGGGCCTAAAAACTATCGTTTACCAATATTACCAATATTGTCAAGTGTTTTGCGCCATCCCGTATACACACACACACACACACACACACGACGACTCTCGCCGGGACGTCGGTCTCCGCCGCCGTTGACGCGTGAGGGGAACACACACCCTTATATGAATTAGTTACCTTGTTTACACAACAGTATTCCCTTTTTAAGGGGTGTTGGCTCTGCACGTAGTATAGGTAGTGCACGCGCGCACGCACAGCCACGCGTAGCTCGCGAACACACGCAAACCGTGGCGACTTCACCGCAATTTCCCACTGGACCACAACTCGGCGGCGGATACGGGGAGGGATTTAAATTAATTTGCCCCGGGGTCGTTTGGTTTCTCGGCTAGATGTTTTATTGGCACCCGGATTTGCCCCGTATATTACGACCGGCCACCCTCGGGGTGATATGAAGCGCGTGAGCGAAGAGATGGAGAGGATAGAGTGATGATACAGAGATAGTTTCGTATTGATAGAAGAAAGACGGAGAGCAGTATTAGAGACAATTAAGTGTCTTCATACCATCCCTTCTTCCCTCCTCCTCGACCCCTCATCCCCTCCTCTAACCACCTCCCCTCGTAAAGCCACAACATAATGTAAAGGTTTACTCCAGTAAAACAACTACGCGCGCGACACCTCACAACGACACGTTCTCAGTTCTGGTCGGTGGTGGTGTATCCTCGTAGAAATCACCCCCGCGTGCTTACACGATATTGAATTATTATTACTATTATCCATGGTCGGAACTCGAAAGAATATTTACATTGAACAATGAACATGGTGGTAATGGTAGGGAGTACATGGAGGGGTCAGAAGTCAGGTCAGAGCCCCGAAAAGATTATCGTAGACAGAATTTGGACGCTGGAGTGCGCAAACACGATCACGGTGACTAGGATTTTGTTTTTTTTTTTTGTGGAAGAGAATCAATCGAGATATCTATTTCCACCAGACTTTTTTTTTTTTTTTTTGGTTTCTTCGTGTCTGCTGTTATCACAAAAACTAAAAACGATTAAACGATTAAAATCGAAAAATGACTTTAAATGACCTTAGTTTTTCAAAAAAATTAAATTTTAATTTTATTTGATTTATACGGTGTAAATATATTTTTACTCGATGAACATTAAAACTAAGTGAACACATCCATCTTCAGTTCCAAAATAGTTAAAATACAAAATAAAACTTTGTTTTTTCATTCTGCTCAAGTGAGTGCCACTAAGGCAAACAGTTATCCTTTCAAAATTTTGTTTGAAAATGTAGGAAATGTTTTTCAAATTATATATTACAATCTATATCGGTGGTTTAGATTCCGTTCAAACAAAAATAGAAAAAATGTAATCCAGCCTTATAACACAATTTATTCTAAAAATTCAAAAAACTTGTAAACTATTTTTTTTTTTTTTTAATTATATTTGGTATCAAAAATATCTATGTGCCATACGTATGATATCATAATGACTATTGTTATTATTATTATCGATTATCCAGTCGATAGTCGGATCGAGATGATTTTGACGAAAACTAACTGCGACGTCTGCGGATTGAATATTTTGTTCTGTGGCCGGGTTTGGATCACGTTCGCGTATATATATATAATTTATTATTATATTATATTCACTTTAAAACACGTTTCGACGAGAAACACGACGACGACGACGACTGCAGCAGTCATATTATTGCGCACATATTTCGGATTTCGGTCATTTGTCCGCGCGTTCCGCGTCCGCATTCTTTCACAGATGTCGTCGTTAATTCACTCGAGGCGCGCGCAAAGGGTCGAAAACACCACACACACTCACTCACATATCGTCAGGACGGGAGAAATTCGTCGCGGTAATAATGCGAAAGATTGCGACGCAATAATAAATGCGTCCGGCGAACGTAAAAAGTATCCGATACCAGTCGTCTTTCAGGGGGGAGGGGGGGGCGTGAACTTAACAAAAAAGTGACGAAATCGATATTGTATTGTAAGTGACTCGTGAAAATTTCCATTTTTGCCGCTGACCTGACATTTTTCTTAAATATTCATTATGGAAATTCTTTGAAACGCTAAATGAAATCGAATTGATATCAGCTGTAAGCCTTTTTTTTTTTTTAAAAAAATATTCTGTTCTGTGTTGGTAATTATAGGCGCTGTTCGATTCATCAATGTCACAATCGATTAATTCGATTTCCCACGACTATTCACTACCGGATTAATCGATTGTCGATTAATAAAATTAATTATTTTTGTAACATGACATTTTAATTGGCCCCGTGTAGAAAATTTATAAAAATTCAATATCGCAAGCGGAATTTCGCAAAGGATTAATCGATAAAAGATCTCTAATCGTGTTTAATTTAAATTAAATTATTACATGTAATGGTATCTACCTAAGAAGTAGTAAATGTCTCCCCCGTCACTCTCAAATACGCCACTTAATGTGTTTATATTAGATATTGTATTGTCATATAATAATACTGTAAAGTGTATAAGATAAATTTGTTTGATAATTATTTTACCAAATCCGATCAGAAAGCAAACGTAGTATTTTAGATTTAGGATAATTATTTTGAATTTATCGCTAAACTACTAACATTAATTTGGTGAAATAATTATATAATAATATATTTATGTAATCTACAGAACGATGAAATGTTTTTTTTGTGAAATTAAAAAATGTGTGTAATTAATTAAAACCGTTATCTCTCATGCAAAATACAATTTAATAATTGAAATCGATACGTTGCAACCGCTCGGTTATCATAATCCACAACCGATTGTCATCTATAAGGGCTCTAGCGTTCGATTGTTGTTAGTTGAAAAAAAAAAAAAAGCAATCGTTATTTCAATAATTAATCCGTGGTGAATAATTTTGGAAATAAATCGAATAGCTCTATCGATAACGTGTGTTTGGTCCGAAAATTTCATCGAAAAAACTTAACACTGTTAGTAAGAGCTTAACATTTCATTTCGTTTCAGAGGCTAACCTAATCTACGGACAAAGGTGCGCTACGAAAAAGGATTTGTAAATAAAACTAACGAGTTTTAAAAAAGTTTAACGATAATACGTGTGTAACACACGAACACGTTAACGCATCGCGTCCCGTGGCGGAGTTTATCCCGTCGAAAAGTCGAAAACACCGTGTTTAGTGTGATTCTACGTGTGCGGCCGCCGTCGCCGCCGCGTAAACGAATAGAGATTTAGATTATATTTTTTATGGCTTCTGCGGATTTATTTTTTTCGCACAAAGAAACACCGCGCGTTTCGCGCTCATTTGTTCGACGTTCCTTTTTTTTTTTTTTTTTTTTTATATCGTATTATTATCCAATTGAAAGATTGCGCTAGGGCGAGGGTCGCTGCTCGGATCAGAATTTTAATTTTTTGTTCGTTTTCAGCATCTGCCACGCGAAGTAGTTACGCGGTGAAAATATTATAATATCCCCGGGGTTTTTTTTTTTTTTCGTTCGTTTGTTCGGTAATTTTTTTTTCCTCCATTTACACGAACACCACCCGTTTCGGTGTGTAATAAAGTGTTGTAAAAAATCGAAATACACGCATACGGGGTCGGTCGTTGTTGTACAACAATTTAATTAATATCATTCGAGTCTTTGCTACTATTGTTATTATTTTGTGTGTTTGTGGGTATTAGTGATGGGCACTATCGAAGTAATTCGATTGTAGTTCCCTATTCGATAGTTATTCCGAATATTATTTGAATAGGTTCTCGAATACTTAACGAACGTAAAGAAATTCAGACAGTTCGAAAAAAATTTAAGTTTCACTTCAATTCGAATCCACAATATAATTTACTAACTTAATTTATTATGGTCAGCTGATTATTTTGTACCTACATTAGAATTAAAATTTTCATATAAGTTTAAATATATTTTTTAATTAGAGGTCAATCTTGTTTTGTTGTAACAATGATTTTTTCTGTCAATTTGATTGTAATACAACAATAATTAAAACTCTTTTATGTGATTGCACAAATACATTGTGTTGACTGAACAAAACATAATTGTAATTTTTCGACAACTGATTTTTATGCACTTTGCCACACTCAGTCGTTGTGAATATATATATATTTTTTTCTCATGCAAATTAACGTAATAACTAAATAGTTTCTAAAATAGTTTCTAAAAATAATCATATGTCAAGAATCCAATATGAAAATTTTCAATTCGTTTTCGATGCTACCTTATACGAAACTTAAAGTCTTTAACCATTCATAATAAGATCTATCTAAAATCTGATTTAAAATCTATCTAATCTGGAAATTATATTATTCACCAATCATTATGTTTAAAAAAAAATTCACACAATGATTACCAATTTTAAAAATTAACTCTTAAATCTTTTTTGTTTTACTTTTTAATTACTAAACTAACTTTTTTTTATCATAGTGTGTTATTAGGTTAAACTGTTCTTTTCAACAAATATTTAGCACCTATTTTTTATTCTATTGTAGGGATTAACAGCGTTGATTGAACTAAATGAACAATTTGATAGTTTGTTTTGACTATCGAACACTATATGATTATAGTGCGAACTATTCGGTAGTATCCGTCTACTACTACTCCAATAGGTACCCGTTTTGAAAATTTCGTTTACCGTTATTAACGCGACTTAATTATTAATTTATATAAATTATCATCAGCTTATATTATTATCCTCGAAATTATTATAAATATACTGGGAGAGTTGATTATAATAATTTATGCCGAGTGCTGATGCATAATGACTGGGACTAGGGACTATAGCTCTAAAAAAACTTAAAATATGCTCGCATTTATGCAAAAATGCTAAAATAATCTCTTATGAAACATAAATTTTACTGTAAAAACTCAAAATATTTAAAAATTTTATTGTATAATATATTTTAATATGAATTATTAATTCATATTCTATTATTTATGAAATTTCTTTTTTTTTTAATCTTTATTCTTTTTAAGCTTACATTTAAACAAATAAAAATATCAAACACTATTCAATCTCTTCAGGTATTCAGTAAAAAATTTTCCAGTACCAAGAGAAATCGAAATTAAATATTAAAAAATATGTGAAATATGTACTTAAAATTCAAATATAACCGAAATATGCACTTATGTCAAAAAAAAACAAAAAGCTAAATATGCAAATTATGCAAATCAAAGAGAACTGCTGCATACACCTCTAATGTTGGTGTTACGAAACGTATTTCTATATAATTTAGCTATGTTTTGAAAGATTTTCAAAAAAAAAAAACATGCTAACTCCTATGAGTCCCCAGTCCTAAATCAATGACCGAGGCATTCACCTGGAAATTATATTATCGTGTGTGGGTGTACACGACCTTATGCTCTGTGCGGAAACGGAACATATTTTAATATTTGAATCGAGTAAAATACTACGGAGGACGGAATCGTTGCGTCGCGTGTTCGTCATAAAACTATAGAGGGAGGCAGCAGCGGCGGTGAGATATCGGCGTTGAAAGAAATTAATTTAGCGGACGAACTGACGAAATCAAATCACGTCGTCGCCGCCGCGTATTGTAAGAAAGAAAATAAATTCCATTAGTTACGCGACCGAGGGGGAGAGGGCGGAAAAGGTCAAGTGAGAAAATAAGCGTCGTGAGCACACGTGAATCGACGACGGCGTTTCGCGGGTACCGAATTCTCTATTGACGCGTAATAATAATTTAATGAATTTCCGGTGTCGTCGTCTCGTCCCCGCGCCGAGAGATAATAATATTATAATACGTTATTTTTTTTTTATTTTGCAGCCACCATGATCAAAGAGCCTTCACTGATCATCAGACCGGTACAGCCGAAACAGATCAAGCCGATTGGCTCGTCTTTGATTCTCAACTGTCAGCCCGACGTCGACCAACCGGACTTGATTACCAATCTGAAATGGCTGGACCCGCAGAACAAGACTATCGATCAAACTTCGTGAGTCGTCGTCCATCATAATATTATTATTATATACAAATATCATCTCATTATTATTATTATTATTATTATTCGTAAACACGTGCATTATATTCACAATCGTGTCCGATCCAAAACGCGTATAATCAATTATAATTATTACCGTTATAATATTATAATACATTATTATGCTAATCGTGATTGTTTATCATCTCGGCGATCGAAGAAAGTCGTAGAATACTAAAAATTACCTATTAGAACTGAGATCTTAATGCGCCTACCGAAAAAAATGCGTTTAAAATGTATTTTTAATAGTTCAAAAATTAAAAAAAAAATTAATAAAATTATGTTACGAGTGTGTATGTATATTAAAAATATGCTATAATGATCAAAAAATCATAATTGACATAATTATAATTGTTATTTAATTATGTTTTGATTTTTGACAATTTTTGTATTTCCGAGCAAATAATATTTGATAAAATTTGATTGATTACATAGAAGAAAAAGTTAATTAAAACAGAAAAAAGTTTCGTGTGACGTATTCGAACTTATTTTAATGTGGAAAAAAATCAAGTCATAAAAATCAAATTATCAGGTAGAAATCTTAAAATAAACTTTCTAAGTCGAATTTTGGATTCAAAAACTAAAAAAAAAAATCAGATTTCATATCATTATTCGTTCAAAAGTACACGAAACGAAATTTATTGTCGCATGATACATCAAATTGTATGAACTTTATTTAGAAAAATTTGACTTAAGTACACACAGATTGTATATATTGTTCTATATTTATTTCTACTTATTTTCTAGAATAATAATTGATCTATATCAAGTCAGGTAATGAGAAATATTTAATATCATAAAAACGGATTATCGTTCCCATAAACTATAATAATGTGATATTACTTAGGTACACATTTTGTTTTAAATTTATTTTATAATTTAATTAATTATCATATATTCAATATGTGTAATAATTAACTTTGCCAATTCTCGGAACATTCCCTCTACGAAATATTCCTCGGGAATTTCTTCGATTTATTATTTCTGGAAAAGATTGCTTCCTATAAAGTCTCGTTATCTCAAAAACGTTTATACCCCTTAGTGTAACGCCGCACATATTGTATGAATATCGTGTCTACGAAGGACTTTGGTCGCTTTTGTCCCCGGGTCTGTCGTTATATTATGTCGAAGGATCCGGACATTGATTGGGTTTATTTGTACAGTACTTTCGCCGCGGGTTTTCCGAGAGTTGTTCGCCGCCCGTCTGTTTTTGAATCATTCATTAGTCCACAAAATGCAAATGGGACTTTAGAGAAGAGGGTAGCGCAACGCGCGTCAAGAGTGGATGTAGTAAACGCGACCGAGTTTGTCGTCTCGGTGTCCGGCGTGAGTGTAACGGGCGAAAACGCTCAGAACTTATATCACGACCGTTCCCGTTTAGACACTCGGAGTTTACACGCCTATTGTGTGCTGAATTTAACGAGAAGAATAATATTTCCGTAGACACTTTTTTTTTTTTTTCGTGTAGAATTGCGTGTCGGTCTGACAATGAAAGTGGCGGCGGCGGCGGCGAGTTTTGAGTTCCAGATTTTCGTAAATAGCCGTCATGATTATTTCTCTCTCTTTAAGAAGGCTCGTTCTGTATAAAATGAGTCGTGTACCAATTATAATAGGAAAAATATTGTATTTATCGTATTGTTCTTACAAAACGATAGTTCGAAATCGTTCCGACTTTGGTATAAAAGCCATCGATTTTCTTTCAAAATCCGGTAATTATGATTAGAGTTAGGACTAAAATAGAAATATACATGTTTTTCATAAAGCATTCAAAACGTTTTCCGAAAATGTAAGTGGTGGTTTCAAGCCTTGCATTTTTTTGATATAAATGCATAGTTTTGTAATATTTGAATTTTAAAGTGCCTATTTTTCAATATTTAATATGAATTTAATGACAGTGCTAGAAATTTTAAATTTTCTTTGAAAGTATATTATACACAGCCTATTGATAATGTTCTCAAAAACTATTTTCGAGCTAAATACAAAATTGTATAGTGTCAATACAAATTATTAATTTATATTAAGCACAATTAACGGACATTTTTATATTTAGTAAATTACCGAGCGAATATTAAATATCGATTTTAAATATATTACATTTGCAACTAATCAGTTAATTAATGTAAGGCTTAACCCCCCCCGCTCCCCCATACAATTTACCCTTACCCCGATGCCTCCTATGGTTAGGTCGGTGCTGACTTAAAGTAAAAAAAAAAAAAATTAGGTAACACAAAGTACCACGACGATTTCATGGTAATCGATGGGTTTGAATATTGTAAATTCGTTTCCGCGTAGTGAGTGTTTTCAATACGCTACTGCAATTTGTTGCCACCCTTGTGTACACAGAGTGAACCAAACTTGCCTGCCGACGTCGTCTTTTAATTTATACCACGCGAACGACCTTTGCGGTAAGCCTCGTGGACGTTTTCGATTCGGACTCGGCCGCGAGGGTGGAATAAATAATCACACACGTGCCGAGAAAATAATGTGAAGCTTTATTAGTAGACAGTTCGCGAAATCGATACGGGTCCATCAGCTGCCGCGTCGCGATTGTTTTGTCATCAGCCGGCTGCAACAATGACGGCGGCTGCTGGTCAATGGTCATTATTAATTTATCGTCGTTCGTTATGAATTCTATATAGAATACTATTATATTCGCCCCCCACTCTTCCAGTTTTTTTTTTTTTTTTTCAAATTTTAGTTGCGGTTGAAGTTGTAAATCGGCGACTGGCTTACGTTATTGGGAACGTTCAAACCTAACCTAACCGATTATATAATATCATTACTTTACATTATTTATTATTATACAAGTCACACACCACCATAACACGAGGTTTTATTTTTCCCCTAGGAATCCCATTATTATTTAATTTTGAATAGTCAAAACACTTTCTAAACGCTTAATCCTCGTGTAAACGTTTAGTATATCATCAAACTACCCCAAACTAATTGAAATATTTTCAAAGTTAAATTTGAACTGTATACGCCTGCACTCACTGTGCTGAGTACAATACAAACCGATTTTAGAGCCAGTGAAAATAGAAATCACTCGACGACCTGATTTGCCACTCTTCTGGCCAACCGAAAAACCGTCGTTCATATTGAATGCAAGCATCGATGTGACTACAAAATTAATATTATTTTTTTTTCAGTGTTTGACTACACTGTAATGGCGACGGTTTATAGAGCTCTGTACGATTCTCTAACAAATTTGGAAAAAAATATAATACAATAAAAATATAACGTTTTTTTTATTTGTACTTACCGAAAATAAATCACGTAAAAATGCAAAGAGTAATTTAAGAGTTTTTTTCGAGTTGCACTCTGGTACTAGTGTATTTAATATGACAAACGGTTTCCCTTTTAAAACGACGTAATTTCATGAACTATTTCCATTTTGTATTTATTATTTATTCTGTAGATCTACTACAATATTTAGTATTCCGTGGTGCAACCGTTTAATGATTAATCGTATTGCAGGACCGCCGGAGCTCACGTGACCACTACGTTCACTTCCAGCAACAATTTGGGCTTGGTCATAACAGGGCTGACCGAGGCGGATTGCGGCACGTACACGTGCACCGCCATGTACTCCAACTCTGAATACCTGGTCCGCAGCGTCCAGGTTGACAGTTTCTGTAAGTATAATTATCCTTTAAAATTAGCAACATTATATATACTCGGTTTTAATGAAATCGCGCAGGGGGTTGTATATTTCGTCCTAGAAGAAATCAACTGGTCGGTTCCCTCATTTTACACCGGTCTAATACCTTTTTTTTTTTTTTTTACGAGTCATTACGTTCACAACGTCGTTATTATTTTAATGAACCAACTAGGTGCAATTTGATGGAGGGGGGGGAGAATTAGGGGTACTTACTCAATAGATTTTTTCGAAAATTGCATAAGGGTCTCTAGGAGGCTAAATCGAGTAAATTAACGTCAGACCCTCCCAAAAAATAAATAAATAAAAATAACAATAATAATAAATATTATTCTAATTGCGCCAGTTTGAACCAATAAGTCCGATACTTCGATGATGATATGAATCTAATTTTCGGCTTTTGAGATTACATTTTGAACAATAAATCTTTCTCGTAATTTGCTCGTCTTTATGTTGTTTTCTAAAAAAAAAAATCACATCTACTGCATTAGGTATTTTAATAAATTCGAAAGTGTTGTACAATATTTATTCTTAGTCTATCCTAGTGTATGAACGTTAATAACCACGTGTGTGTTTCCCGACAGATGACATCACTTGGGTGGACGCGCCCACCGAACAGTACCCGATCGCCGGCACCAGCTACAAAGTCAAATGCAAAGTGAAGGCCAACCCGGCGCCGCTGGTCGAGTGGTACAAGGCAGACAACAGGATCCAGGATGGCAACGGGTTCGTGAAAGACTTCGATGGCCTGTTGATCCAGAACGTGACAGCCGAGGATGATGGGAACTACAAGTGCCGTGCCATCGTGTTGGACACGGGAAACATTCGCGACCGAGACATTAGAGTAGAGGTATTATTTTTTTTTTTATATTACTTAAACAGCCTGAATATAGGCTATATTTTATTTTGATAAAAATAAGTTTTGAGTAGAAAATTTGTTGGAAACTAATTTGTTGGATACCACACCTCTTTTTGTACCAAATTAACTCATACTCTGAAATTCGAAGTGAGCTAAAATAATGAAAATGATTACATAATATGATCTCTAGACTCTAGATCTAAACCGCGAATTTAAAATTCAGTTTCTTAAAGTAATTTCGAAAGAGTAGAGAGGGAAAAAAATGTTTTTGAAAGCTGTGAGCACCCATCCAAGGTGTTTCCTACCCCCCAACCGTCTTTACATTAAAATCGCATGTTTGCTCATAATTTTTAGAGCATTAAACACCCATACATACTCTCCCTTCCCAAATTCAGACAGATTGTTAAAATTCCGCATATTACAGTTTTAGTTGACTTTGCTTGAGCACGCCATAAATGTAACTAATGTCGTTTACTGCAAATAAATATTTTTTTACACGGCCCAATCGATCCTTTTACGCAGCACACACGACACACGATTATACGTCATTTCACGTTCACGCGCGTGTTTGGTGGTCTCGGAATAGCGGAGAAGTGTTGAATCGTGTCGTTTGAAATCGATACGGTTTATCGGTCGAGGACTTGTGCACAAAATAAACGTCCTGTATAAAATTTAATGCGATCCGCCGCCGCTATTTAACTACGGTCCGGAGTCCGACCTCCCCTTTGTGCTCTCTCGCGCGTATTGAAAGTCACTAAACCCTCGCCGCTGCAGTACCTAATCTCGTTTCTAAGTACATATAGAATCTCTTAGAGTATAATCTACGTGTACCCGGGACATACAGGGTGATTTATTTATTAAACACTCCTTCCTCCCCTGTTTTCAATCCCGTATAACGCGTTCATTCGAATATTTTTTTCACGTTCGATTTAAAGAACTATATATAATAGATTTTTCTTTTTTTCACTTAATGCGGCGAGACACAAAATCTGTACCTGTCCGGTACAATAAGATAGTATTAGCTAGATTAAAAAAAAAAAAAACGCCTTTAACAATTTGACAGAAGAAGCCTATACATCCACTTTAATGACACTTCTTATTCTCTCTTTTTATTTTGTATTTTTTTTTTTTTTTTTTGTAGTCATTAGGGATTGTTAATTTACATTTGAGCTCTACACCATTTTTATGCTTTAGGCGTCGTGTAAGATTTCCGGGAATAGCTATTATTTACTTTTTTGATTAGCAGAATTGGGCGAGTGTTGAAGCATGAGTGATACCTCTTGTAATATTTTTTTTTTACCTGATCTCTAAATTGTTTTTAAACCAAGTCTGTGTGTAGAGTAGCGGTTCTTAACCGGTGTTCCGAGAACTTGGGGTAAATGTGTTAGGTGTTAGTGGGGAAATCCTACATTTAACGATTTTTTTTTTGGTTTCATCGTATATTAACTTTTAGAATTTTATCTATTTCTAAAACACAACAGTATAAGACTTATGTGACCGCGTAGACTCGTCGTGTTCTGTAAAAATCTTATAAAATTAGTTAAGTGTTCCTATATTATATCGAGTGTGATTAGACATATACGATATGAGATTGAATTGGTAATTTTTCTAAGAGTAATGTTTTGTAATCGCTGTATTTTTATTTTGTCAGAACTTTGTCCAGTCAATTTGTTTTTGACGAAAAAATAAACAGTATTTAGAAGTTGAGCTGAACTTTTTTTTTTTTTTATCCAGTCTTTGAACAATTATATATTACTTTATTTAATTCTAGAAAATCAATAAAAAAGGATCCTTAAAAAGTCACGAATAATTAATTTTTAGTAGCAACTCTTTGAGTGATAAATCAACGCGTATTATGTATATTTTATTTGACCAATACACTGATTCTCACTCAGTATTTAATACTTCAAACGAAACTCGTTCGCTCTTTCTGTTCCTTCTCTCAGGTACACATTCCGCCCGCGTTCGCCCCGGACCAAGTGTCGCAATTGGAAGTGGTGGAGGGCGAGCGGGCGAGCGTCCGGTGCGCCGCGACCGGCAAACCGGAACCGAAGGTCACGTGGATACAGATGCCGGAACAGCGGGACTTGAGCGAAGGCACCGAGAGGTATTCCGTGAACAGGGTGACCGGTGTGTTGAGCCTGAACAAGATCAGCCGCAGCGATAGCGGAAAGTTCAAGTGCGTGGCCAGCAACGCGGCGGGCACGATCGAGCGGCTGTTCAACGTGGTGGTGCTCATCAAGCCGGAAGTGTTGGACGTGACCAACGTGTCCGTGCCGGTCAACAACGAGGCGAGAATCGCGTGCAAGGCCAACGGAAATCCACTGCCGTCCATCCAGTTCAGGTGAATAAAAATATGAATATTAAGTCCGTTTTCGAAATATAATAATATATACAGCAACTAGCAGTGGCGGATTCAAGGGGGGGGGGGCCCGAGGGGTCTCGGCCCCTCCCATTGGCCCGAATTAGATTTTATTAATTCAATAATAGGTATTTTCTCAAAACCAGATTGTCTGCTGTTTATTAGCTTATCTGAAAAGTTTTATTATAGTGCCGATGGAGGGCGGGCAACTGCTGTGTAGCGTCGTGTATATTGTCTCGCCAATATACGAAATATGATGTGGACTAGGGGCGGGCGTAGGTATAGATTTTGAATGGGATGGATTCAAAAGTTAAATTTTCGAATAAATGCATGAGAGTCACGGAACATAAGTTTAGAAAACATTGTGCTAAATTAAAACTGAGTAAGTATATGGTTAATAAAGGTTATTTTTCAAAGTTCTCAAGAGTTTATAGAAACGTAAGAAAAACTATCGTAAATTTGAGTAAAACACGCAAAAACATATTTTCTTCATTAAATATTAGTATTACTTAGTTGGCTTCGAGATTATACTTTAGAGAGGTAATTTTTTGATTTTCTCAATTCTTTAATTTTTTTTTTTTGGAAAAAACTACCAAAAA